>CAUYUJ010002113.1:207500-235000 GCA_963575745.1 Prorocentrum cordatum | reverse complement strand
GTCAACACAGCATCCTCGCCCAACTCCTCGTCGAGCTCACGAGTTCGGCACGGCATGCCGAGCTCTCGAGCTTCGACTTCGTTGAGCCCAAAAAGCCTGGAGACAGTCTGAGAGGCAGAGGTTGCCCGATCCCCTGCTCGATGCCCCGTAAAGCAGGGTCTTCCGACGCCATGGGCCTTTCCGGCAGGGCCCCCCCCGCCCTGCCTCAGGGAACCTTTGGCCACACAGCTCAACCGCCAGGCCTCCAGGTGATCCCGCTGAGCCCAGGCTGCGATGACGATTCGGGTGCTTCCACACGGCAAGACTGGACGAACGTGCCTTGCCTGCTCCACTTCGGGAGCGGCGAAGAGGGGGGTGATGACTAGGGGGGGTGGATATCATGGCGGGGGCCATGGTGTTTCCCCAGATTTCATGGCGCCTCTTCTCATTTCATTGCGTCTCTGGCCCCCCCGCTGGGCCTCGCACATGCCGCCGGTCATGATTTGCACCCCCCCCTCTTGGACACTCCCCTCGGCTCGTGCCGTCCCATCTTTGGGCTGGAGGGCAGTCAAACGAAACGGGCGCGGCCCTAACGGAAAACTTGTTCCCCCCTGGGCATCTTCTGACGCATAATGTGGGCGTGACCCGCCAGCGACCTGAGTATGATTGTGCATCTGTGGCCAGGATCGGCAATGGCGCGGGATGGCGATAGGCGGTGTGTTCGAACGAGGGTCGTTATGTTTTTGGGGGTGTTTACCTGCCCCAGGACGCGGTGCGGCCAGAACTCCAAGAATTTGGTGGCTGTGTCACCGTCAAACAGCGAGCGGCGGACGTCGGGGCCTGGCTCGGCCGCGTTTTGGTCCGCCCTGTGGAGTTTGCTCTCCGGAGGTCCAACGGGGACCTGGCTGTGGCGGTGTGCTGGGCCATGTTGGGCAGCGGGAGCATGGTGGTTAGACCCCTTGCCGTGGTGTCCTAGGCCGGGAGGGGTGCCGTGGGAGCCAGCATGACGGCCATGTCCGCGCGCCGAGATGCCTCGTCCGCCCGCCGCGCCTCGCGGCATGGCGCCACGCGGCAGTGGTGCCCCGACAGGGGTGACTGTGGAGTGACGGTGGCTGCGGCCTCGGCCCGCCGCTGGCGAGGGCAGCCTGGCGAACAGCTGGGCGCCGCGGAACGGGCCACGGCTGACGATGGCATCCAGCCTGCAGGGGGGATCTTGTGCTACGCACCGTGGACACGTGGGCGGATTGCCCACTCGGGCCACCCTGTGGCTGGTGCAGCAGCCGCAGAGGTTGAAGTGACGCTCCGTGCAGGCCCAGCGCCCCATGGCGAGGTTGTGCGGTGCAACCCGTGCGGTCCACGGGGGGAGTTCAACCCCAAGCCAACGATAGTCAGTGGTGGCGAAGAGGTCATCCGCGGCCTGGGCGGCGGGCAGCTCGTCGGCAGGCCAGAAACTTGGACCAGCTTCGCTGAGATCGAGGAGGACTTGGCCATGCAGAACCTGAGGGTCGTGCCTATCAATTGGGTGCGCCGTGGGCGCCCACTGCAGTTGAACGTCCCGATATCGAAAACCACACAGTTGGGGACGGCGCCCGTGACCTTGCGCCCGTGGATCGTGACGCCTCGCGGCTGGTAAGCTCCATCGTGGACGTGATGCTGGCCTTTGTCTTGTGAGTCGTAGAGGGGCCAGCCTGGCGCACGGGCGATGTGGGGCAAGCAACGCACCCCAGCCCCGATACGTGGTGGCTGCGGACAGCCTCTTCGAAGTTGATTTCAGAGGCGTCGGATCAACTCAGCGAGTGTGACCCCCGCCGTCACTTTCCCCAGGGGGCTCGAGCCGCTGTGCCCGAGATGCGCGTCGCTGAGGGGCGTCGGTTTCGGCCGCCGCGCTGGCAGCACGGCTGGTATCGATGGCGGTCTGAGCAGCATCACCGGCCGTCTGTGTCGCGATGAGGTGGGCGTCGTTAGCCATGCGTGCGGCCGCAGGAGGCTGTTTCCCAATCACTGGGCGCTCACTGTGCGGGGCCAGGCGCTCCGCGTTGGATTGGGCGCTGCTCAGTGTGGGGCCATGCGCCTGGACCTGTTGGTCGGGAGCAATTCGCGTCTGGACGCGCTCCGCGTAGCGCCCGTAGGACGCCTCCCGGCGCCTGGGTCGCTGGCCGCTGGTGGCTCTGCGGCGTGGCGGCCGCTGTCGAGATTTCGGGACCTCGAGCCGTCGCGGGGCTGATGGGCTTAAGTCGGGCCTGTCCCCTCTACAGCGGGAATATTCAAAAATAGTCAAGTCAGGGGACTATTTTTTAAATATTTTTGGGCAAATCTTGGGCGTGTTTCGAGTATGCTCTATTTTTCGTCCAAAGTCCCACGTAGGGGACAGGCTCGACCTAAAGCTGGGCGTGCGGCGCGGGGCCTGTTGGCCAGATGCACTGTCGCGGCGGGGGAGCGAGCGACGGGGCCGCGCCAGCTCTCGGCGAGGCTGCTATTGGGACCCTGCTGGCTGCTACCAGTGCGGGGTCGGGGCCACTGCCCAGTGGCCCGACGGGGTCCAGCGGATGCAGCTTGGGCGCTGAGGAGCGGACTGCCGTGAAGCCCTGGCGCCGCAGCCAGTGGTAGGCTCTCAGCGGGCACCTGAGAAGGAGGCCAGTGGGCTAGGAGGCCCTCGGACAACGTCAGGGCGCTGCGTGCCATCCATGTCAATAGCCCCCATGATGTCGTAGGCTGGCTGATCCGTGATGCCAGCCAGGTGGACCAACGCGAGGTCACCAAGGGCCCACGTGCCGCCAAGGAAGCGGATGCTTCAGACCGCCTCCGAAGTGCAGGCCACGTCCCAACGGACTATGACTTTACGGATGCGCGGGTATCGGAGGTTGCGGGTTTGGAACGGAAGTGACCCCAACCGGGAAATCGGTTTCGGTTTCGGTTCGTGTCGTGCATGCGGGCGAGGCGAAGCTGCGCGAGCTCCATCCGTAGAGGCCATCTATCGCCAAAAGGGCCGCCCCCCGAGCGCCGGGCGTGGCCCCCGGTTGTCCCGGCGGTTGTCCCGATGGTTGTGGTTGTCCCGATGGATGTCCCGATGGTTGTCCCGATGGTTCCCCCGATGGTTGTCCCGATGGTTCCCCCGATGGTTGTCCCGATGGTTGATCGATAGATAGATCGATACAGATAGATAGAGAGGAGGATACATATACATATATATATATATATATGTATTGTCCCGATGGTTGCCCCGATGGTTGTCCAGATGGTTGGTAGACAGATAACTGATTGAGAGATGTGTAGATATAGGGATATACCTATACGACCACCCTGCGGGTGATAAGGAGGTTGGGGGCTGGCAGCAATGGGCAAAAGTGGTGATTGTTGTTCTGACGATGCCTGTGGGGCGGAGTCTAGTGAGTAGTGTGATTATGGTGGGACACCAGCGGGACACCCCAGGCCACCCTTTGACGGGAGGAGCATCATTTGGTCCGGCCGCGGCCCAGCCACAGGAAAAAAATTTTGACACCAGCGGGACAACGGCGGGACACCGCGCGCCACCGGCCGCTGGAGGAGAAACATTTGGTCTGGCCGCGGCCCAGCCACAGGAGGATTTCGGGACATCCGCGGGACACCGGCGGGACACCGCGCGCCAACGGCCGCCAGAGGAGAAACATTTGCTCCGGCCGCGGCCCAGCCACAGGAGGATTTCCTCTCGCCCGCTCACGCGGCTTCGCCTCGCCCGCACGCACGCACGGCACGCACGACACGAACCCGAAACCGAAATCGATTTCCCGGTAGGGGGGGTCTCCGTTTCACGTCGGACTCACCCCTCAACCTCCGATATATATATATATATATATATATATGCATGCATGCATGCTTGTATGTATGTATGTATGTATGGATGGATGGATGGATGGATGGATGGATGGATGGATGGATGTATGGATGTATGTGTATGCATGTCTGTATGCATGTATGTATGTATGCATGCATGCATGCATGCATGCATGCATGCATGCATGCATGTGTGTATGTATGTATGTATGTATGTATGTATGTATGTATGTATGTATGTATGTATGTATGTATGTATGTATGTATGTGTGTGTGTATGTATGTATGTATGTATGTATGTATGTATGTATGTGTATGTCTATGTATATATATACACATATATATAACACGCCGACATAAATATACAATTAGAGACATACATATGTACATATATATACATATATGTGTGTGTTGCTATGTTGGTTGATTCATTGGTGGATGGATAGAATGATAACTGTGCAGCTAGGTTTTTAGAATTTATACCTGTATATATATATATATATATATGCATGTACAGATAGAGAGATGGTCGTCACAGACAGGTAATCAGATATAGAGGTCGATAGATAGATGGGCAAATGTGCGCGACAATGGGAAAGTTGAAGAAACCACCAAAGAACCCAGAGCCATCGCAAATCGACCGCCTCCTCCTTCCCCCCCCAACCTCCGTATTACCCGTAGTGTGTTCTTATCAGTATCAAACGTGCGGGGTGACTAGGCCCGCTGAAATTGCAGACGCGCTGGTGGCGGTCACGTGCTCGGCACCACTCGGGGGTTTCTAGAGCCTTGCACTGGAGGAGCACCGCGGGGCCTGTGGCCCTGACCGCACCTCCTTCACTGGGGACCTGGGCAGTAGTTTGCTGCGTGCGTCTGGTGTGTAGTGACGTAGACGCGGTGTTGGGCGTCTTTCCCATGCTGCTCCCGTCTGGACCTTGCCTCCAGTTTCCACCCATGATATTTGATGTTCGGGATGAGTTCGGCCCGTGCCGCATGCCAGAACGGGCGCGGCCAATGACATGGGCGGCAGCCGCGATGTCACCGGCGTTGTCATCAATTTTTCAGCCTGGCCCCGCCAAGTCGTCGAGCAGGTGGTCGGGCGGTAGTGGAGCCGTCGAGTAGCGCCTCCCCGCCCTTCTGTGCTCGACTGCCTCCTTGGGCCACGTTGATAGAGTGCACCGCTGTGGTGCGGTGTCGAGGCGAAAGCGGCCAGTGGGCTCGCTTGGCGGCTGGGCACCGCCGTCGCCGTCGTCAGCGAAACGCCCACGCGGTGCAACCTCAGGGTCAGGCTCGGCTGACTGAGAGGCGTGGCCCCGGCGAGCTACCCACTGGAGTCGGCGCGCGGTGGCGGGGCCGCGGGCTGATAGAGTCCCGTGGGGTCTGTTGACCGCTTCTTGGCGTGGGAGCCCCACATGGCTCGAGCCCGCAGTGGCCGCAGTGTGCAAAACGAAGGGACCGACTGCAGGGCGCGGGCTGCTTGGTGCCCCGCGCCGGTGGCTGGCGGGGGCGCTCGGCCGCCTGCGCCACGAGACGCCGGCGGTGGAACCGACCGACACGGTGCCGGGCGGATGTGACTTTGGCCGTGACATGGCCGTGCAGAGGAGATGGGGTGGGCGCAGGGCTTGACTCCGTGACGAGGAGCGGCGCCGTTGCGGTTGCCATGGCGGCAGTGGCCGTGAGCGTGTTGCGCCCATGAGCAGCGGCCTCAGCAGCGAAGGATGGCACGTCCCATGCGTTCTCAAGGCACCACCGGCCCGCACGGTTCCAAGCAGCAGCCGGGCAGGGCCAGCAGAAGGACTTTGTGCAGCGACATCAGGCTTTCGCCATCGGCCTCCTCTGCCCCCCGCAGGTTGGTCGTGGTGGCCGGCTCGGTTTCCGCTGCGGTGGAGGTGTGGTTGCCTTTTAGGCCGCCGCTGGGTCCACTGCCTTGTTCTAGGTGGGTACTTGGCTCGTCCGCCTGGGGGGCGCGGGGCTGCTGCCCATGCCCAGGGCTACAGTCGGGGCCCTGAGGAAGGAACCCTTTTCGTTGGGGAGGGGCTCCGCGTTCCTTGAGTGTTTCGCAGCTTGCCTCAGGCTTTCCTGATGTTTTCGATCGGAAATCGAAGTTTAACTTCTGGAAAAAAAGGGGCCTCGTTCCTTATTTCGGGTTCCTTAGATGAAGGCCCCGACTGTATTGCCCGTGCTACCCTGGCGCGGTGCAACGGTGGCGACGTGGACCGCGGGGCCAGGGCCACGGGCATCGGTGTCCGCTGCCGGCCCAGGCGAGGAGCAGCAGCCCACAGATGAGGCACCAGCCTCCGTGGGGCTCTGTGCCAGAGCGATCTCCTCCGGGTTCTCCATGCGGGTCGGAGGCTGCGAGCGAGATTTGGAGAGGGAGAGAGAGAGAGAGAGAGCAAGAGCGAGAAAGCAAGGACAGGGAGAGAAAGAGAGACATTGTGAGCAAGAGCAAGTGGGCGA
The DNA here is from genome assembly GCA_963575745.1 of Prorocentrum cordatum. Taxonomy (NCBI): domain Eukaryota; class Dinophyceae; order Prorocentrales; family Prorocentraceae; genus Prorocentrum; species Prorocentrum cordatum. Next base: position 228,757 of record CAUYUJ010002113.1, on the reverse strand, counting down.
GAGAGAGAGAGAGAGAAAGAAAGAAAGAGGAATAAGGAGTCAGTGAAAGGGGGGGCCGAGAGAAGAGTCGAGGGACGCAGGGAGGGACCGCAGGAGCTCGAGGCGTTGCTGGCAAAGGAGCTCGCGAACTGCGGCCTCCAGGCCCAGAAGGTACAGGACACGCGGCCGCGATTGCTCGAGTCTTGCCCACCTCGAAGATCAGGGTACTGCCGCGCGCCTAGGATCAGGGGCAGCTTGAGAGAGGGAGGGGAAGGCCTTCGAAGGGCGAAGTTCGAGCATCGCTCTCTGGACGTTTTTGCTCGTCCTGGGGCGTCCTCGTGGCCACGTCTGAATCCGCTTCGAATTTTACCTAACAGCGTTTGCTGATAGGTTTCTAGTAGGGTCAAAAGAGAGCATCATGACTCCTCAGGGGGGCCTGGGCGGGAGGAGAACCGGGAATCTTTTTTCGCCAACAGTCACACACTTCGTGCTCTTCGACCTCCCAGAACTCCATTCCCGGGCCACATTCTGAAGAACCGGGAACAGAGCCGGGCTCGCTTTTCGCCAACAGTCACACACTTCGTGCTCTTCGACCTCCCAGAACTCCATTCCCGGGCCACATTCTGGAGAACCGGGAACAGAGCCGCGCTCGTCTTTCGTCAACAGTCACACACTTCGTGCTCTTCGACCTCCCAGAACTCCATTCCCGGGCTACATGTTGAGTGCCCGGAGCCAACTGTAGGCCACTTCGTGCTCTTCGTTCCCAGAACTCCATTCCCGGGCCACATTTTGGATGCCCAGAGCCAACTGTAGGCCATTTCGTGCTCTTCGATTTCCCAGAACTCCATTCCCGGGCCACATTTTGGATGCCCGGAGCCAACTGTAGGCCACTTCGTGCTCTTCAAGTTCCCAGAACTCCATTCTTGGGCATGATTTTGAATGCCCGGAGCCAACTGTAGGCCACTCGTGTTCTTCTAGTTCCCAGAACTCCATTCTTGGGGCCACATTTTGAATGCTGAGGCAGGCTGATGCTGCGGCCGAGGCAGGCTGAGGCTGAGGCAGGCTGAGGCTGAGGCCGAGGCTGAAGGCAGACTGAGGCTGAGGCTGAAGCAGACTGAGGCTGAGGCTGAGGCTGAAGGCTGATGCTGAGGCTGAGGCTGAGGCTGAGGCTGAGGCTGAGGCGAGGCTGAAGGCAGAGGAGGAGGCTGAGGCTGAAGGCAGACTGAGGCTGAGGCTGAAGCAGGCTGAGGCTGAGGCTGAGGCAGGCTGAGGCTGAGGCTGAGGCTGAGGCTGAGGCAGGCTGAGGCTGAGGCTGTGACTGCGTGCCGTGCCGCTGCGACTGTCATCGCGAATGCGACTACGACTGCGAGAACAGCAGAATTCTACAACTGGATTTTCATCTGAATCTTAAGGGGAATGCTTTCAGATATGCTTCTACATATCGCTGTTAGGTTGCTTTGCCGGGATAATTTTGTCAGAACGCACCCCAGGAGCGGTCCAGTAATCGATGATTGACCCCTGCTTGGCGACCCCTCTTCTCCTCGCCATCTTGCCCACAGCAGGCACACCAAGCACGAAGCCTACCTGCCAGCGGGTGCCTCACGAAAATGTCGCTGGAACTTCACGGACTGGTGACAGATACCCTCCTGGATGAAAGACAGCGAGATCCTTTTTCCTATGAACTTATTCGCTCTGCGCCTACGTCCGTCCCTTCTCACATCCGCCTCCTCCTCCTTCTCCTCCTCTTCCGCTTCCTCATCCTCCTCCTCATTTTGCGCATTTCCACTCTCACCCCCCTTCTTCCTGAATTCCGCCGCCAGAGCCTTGGCCGCCACTCTTCTCGGTCCTTCGCGTTCCTATATCCTCCTCTTCTTCCCTGGTGCATTAGCATTATCATTCGGATCCGAGTCCGCCATAGCCATTTGAGCATCGAACCTGCCACAGAACTTGGTTGGCGCGTGGTGGCACTCACAGGCCCAGAGGCCACCTGAACCCAATCGAACACTTACGAATTTGAGTCCAGATTTCTCTGTAACGCTACGCGTTAGGTTGAGACTTGTTCAGAAGTTCTGGGCGGCCACATCTTATAGTATATGCATCTCGCCGAGCCCGGAACAACAAAAAAAGTGCAGGGACGAATCGGGGGTATCGTTCTTGTTGTTGTTGTTGCTGCTGCTGGCATGGCGAATCCAGCGTTTGCGCAAGTTCCCAGTGCAGTGGACGACGATGAGCTGTTGCCGCTGCTGCAGCAGCCCGCGACGCGGGAGCGGCTCCGAAACAGCTCACATGTGCGGCGGCGGCCCACGGCGCAGCGAGCTTGTAAAGGAGCCTGGATGGGTTCAAGGCTTGCCATCATCAGACAATGTTGTAAGATAGGGCAGCAATTTCAATCCACGTTGAGACAAACGTGCGACAGAGATTAGAGAAAACGTCCACAACTGTGTCGCCGACATATGTTATCTTGTGACGTTCACAAAAGATATTAGATCCACGTTGAGACAAACGTCCACGAATGTGACGTCCCCCAGGCAGAGAATGTGACGTTGAGACAAACGTGCGGAAGTCAGGTAGAGTCGCTGGGCTCAGGCCTGCCCACCCGAGCCAGCACGGCAACCTGTGGCGTCACGAGCCCATGAAGAGTGGTGGCGGCTGTGGAGGCGCCGTTGAACACAGCACTTGATCTCGATGTAACGATGGAGCCGTGTAGAATACCGGAAGCTGGGCGAGGGCTGCTAAAACCGTGGCTGCTAAAACGGCCCTCCGGGAAGGAAAACACAGCTTCCCGGAATGGGGCGCGGCACGGGAAACAGTCAACGGGCTTCTTCCCGGAAGGACGAAGACAACTTCCCGGAGGTCGATTTTAGCAGCCACGGATTTAGCAGCTTTTGCCCGGCTTCCGAGAATACCAGATGGGTGTTCAAAGAAATTGTTGCGCTGCGAGCTCAGAAGCACACTCCGGAATGCCAAGAGAGTTGGGTTCAGCTCCGCACGGATGGGGTACGAGCGGGGCTTCCTCACTGCAACCGTGTCAAGTGCTGGTTGTTTGCGCCTCTTCACATTCTCTATGAACGCCGTTGTCTTTGGGAGTGAGATCGCGCAGTCCAGTACAATTGGTGTAGTTGGTGGATTGGGAGTCTTGTTGTCTGTTGTAGCCCCGAACTACGCCGCCGTTGTCCGTAAGCGTGGTTTCTTTTTGCCGTGCTAAAAACCATTTGAGTTTGTCCCATTGTTAAGTGTCAGTCTCTAACACCTGCCCCGTTGCGTCAGTGAAAAATGGCATGGCGTGCGCCTTGGCTGCTCTTTCCCTGGTGGCTGGTCCGTATCGTAGTCCAGCCTTTGCGCATTGCCACGTTGCTCAGTGTTCGCGCATGTCGTGGAAGCGCTGGAAGGTGTTGGATGGAGCTGCAATGTGGTCGGAACGGTCTTGCTTGAGTTGATAGGCCAATGGTGTTTTGGCTGCTGCCAGGAAGTGCCGTGTTGTTTGCTCTCCGTCGTAATTCTGGTCGGCGGTGGCTGAGTATAGTGCTGGGTGAATCTCGTGTATGCGTTGGTTGGCTGGCCTTCCTGGGAAGTGCAGTGGAATGTCGTTATCAGGTAGTGGTATTTCTCGTATTCTGGCTTGGGCGTAGGATTGTTGTGGCACGTCGCTTGGGACGCATGAGCTTCATGATCCCAGTGGTGATGTGAGCTTGTCGAGGTGTAAAACCGTCTGCAGGGAAGCATTACCATCCTACTACTGCGTGAGTTGCGATGGTAGTAAGTTTGTGATGCTGGTTGCTGTGCGTGCCCCAAGGTGGTAGTGGATGGTTGTCGACTAGGTTGGCAAATTGGGCCCATCGGTTTGGGTTTTGCATCTTGGCTGGGTCAAATGGAGGTGGTTATTTCCTTCTTGCTTTGGTATGTGGTCGCTTGTGCTCGCTGGTGGGGTGGACTGGGTAGCGGCCCTCGTTTCTTCCTTTTGGATCGTACTGATGGTCGGCGAGTAGGTCAGTAATGTATGTTAGCCAGTCGCGGGCAATTTCAATGTAGTCGTCGTTATGCTTAGTCAGCTGCCCTTTGCTATATGTTACAAGTGCGTGCGTAGGCGCGCGGTTTATTATTGTGCTGTCGTGCGAGGCCATGGGCTGCCATAGTCTGTCGGAATTGTGCTGCCGTGTCGTCTTCGCTGGGCTGTTGATGTGTGGGTGGCGCTGCGTTGCCGATGCCGGGCGGGCTGCTGGTGTTGAGTATTGTGCTGAAGTCTGCAATTATATTTGTGCGAGAAAACGTGTTGGCCACGCTGTGGAACTATTCCAACGCCTGGTAGAGCGTCTGGTGTCGCGTTGCGTATGGGGTGCACGCGCGACATATACGCTTTCGCTTTTCTGTGGTCCATCCAGCACAGCGCTTGGGTTGAAGTAGATCTGTCGTTTGGGCGCGCTTGCGCACGGCATTGCAGTGCCGACAAGCAAGCTGCATCCCAGTTTGGAAAGATGTTGTGGCGTAAGGAACTGCGCGTAGGTGTCGGCAGTGCTGGAGTCGCTCCGAGCTGTAGCTTCGTGTGGTCCCATGCTGTGAACCTGCAGTGGCGCCTGTGTCCGTAAGTGTTGCCCTCTCGTCATGTGTTGGAGTGTATGCGCGTCGCGGTGTAGGTCGTCGCCTGTCGCGCCCACATGTGCCCTCTGTACGCTGCAAGTGGCAATATTGAGGTGGACAGTAGTAGATTCGCCATATGTGGCTGCGGGATCTGTATGTGGGCGCATGTCCGCGTGCGTCTGTTCGCCATTTGCCGCGGCGAATGGTGCACCTTGGTGTGGTACGTGGGCCAAGTAGCGATTTCCGTTTTTGTGAATCATCTGATTGGCGTAGTGGTCATTGGTTGGGTCTGTTTGGTGGATGGTCCAGCTTAGCTGTTGCTGATCCTGATCTGCTAGTAGGTATTGTAGGAGTGCGTCTTGCTGAGGAAGTCTAGGGTCGATCGTGCATGCTGCTTCTGCTAGAGTTGACTGCGGCATGCCTTTTTTGTTAGTGCGTCTGCAAGCTCGTTCCATGGGTGGTCTTCGCGTTCATGAATGCCACGCATGGGCACGGAGTGTTGCTTACGCGCATGGTGGAGAGGTGCTTGTGCGATCCGCGTGATTTGGGTCGTCGCTGTATGCGCTCTGATTAAACGCGTGGATGCCGTTGGTTCAGTCTGTGTGTATTATTTTTGTCAGTGGTGTGGTTTCAGTGCGGCGTTTAGTATTGCCTGGGTGGCGGCTGCTAGCTCCACTTTTGCGCTGTCGAGTTGGCGCGCGTCGATGTCGCGGTGGATGCTGCTCGCGACGATGCCCGCGCCGTCTCCGTGCATGCGTGGTTTGTGGTCGTCGTACTTGGGCATTGTAAGTGCCCTTGCTGGGTCGTTCTTGGCGTTCTTGCCCTTGCTGGGTCGTGCATTGTGGAGCACGCGGTTAGCGGTTGGTTGTGGGACGCATGCGTTGCCCGCGTAGCTGGGCGGGGCGCGGCGCGGGAGAGGTCGCGTTGCCGCGCCGTGCTCTTGCGCGCGTCCTGGAGAGGGGCAAGGAGATGCACGGGCGCGTCTCGTTGGAGGCGATGACGCGCGCGACGCGAAGCGGGGCTCGGTAGAGCTGAGTCGCCCGCACCGCTAACTAGATAAGTCGTGCATCTCATCTGCCCTTTTTGCGAGTCAGGCATGGGATTCCGCAGTCTAGTAGCGCTGACAATTTGGGCCTTATCAGGAGAAGTTTGATGGGCGAAGTTGCCGTTTGCCGCCGGGGCTGAGCCGGCTGCAGGGCCCCTGGCACTAGTGACCCTGAATATGTCGTCGGCTTTGCGTCCAAGTTGCCGTTGCTCTCATTCGCTGTCCGCGCGCGCTGCGGCGCGTGCTTAGGTGGCGAATGCAATTTTTGTGGCCGATCGCCGGGACTCTACCTGATTGTGATTTTGCGCTGCATGGCCATTGCATGTACATCAGATAAGCATTTGAGTATCTCGCAGTGTTCCGCTGTTTCCCGCTGCTGCGGTGTCGCAACGAATTGCTGAGTGTGTTGTCGCTGTTCCTCTACGTTCTGGTGTTCGTAGTTGCGGCGTGCCTTCTGCGTATATCTCGGTTGTTGTGATGGGAGGTGTTTGCTGCTGCGGTTCTCTGGGTGAGTAGTGGTCCGTCGTTGTGATTAGTGGCTCGGGTGAGGAGTCGACTTGTCGTGGTGATGCTGGCTGCTGCCGTGGGTTTGGCACGTCGGCGAACTGTCCGCGTGGGCATGCGCGCTGGTGCGTGTCGTCGCCATCTCGCCCTTCATGTCGCCCTTCTTGTCACGGATGTGGTCGAGGTCGCCGTCTTATGATTCCTTGGAGTTCGTCTTGTCAGGCGGCGTCGACTTCGTTTTCTATTTGCGCTTGATGTAATTGTCGCGATTGCAGTTCATCCTTTATTCGTCTATGCGCGGATCGTTGCTGAAGCGTCGGGCAATGCTCATCTCTTCCCCGACGGCGCGGTCGAGGTCTGGCACCGATTGTTCCTGTTCTGGCTGGAGATCGCGTTCATGTCTGTTGTGGCCTTCAGCTTGTTGCAGAAGCATTGTTAGCTGTGCCCTCATCCCTGTGCTGTCATGCATGCGCGCGTCGTCGCTCGCTGGTTCTGCGCGCGTGTTTCAGCGCCATGCCGACATTGTTTTGCCGTGAGAAATCGCTGCTTGTTGCGCCGGTTGGCCTTCGCGGGTTGCTCTGTCGCGCTCACCGCAATGAGGCACGTTGCTTCTTGGTCGTTGTATCTGTCACGTAAGTTGCCCTCTGCATGTTGGAGTCGCTGCGCTGTCTGCACTGTCTCTCGTGCTGCGGCGACTCCATGGTCGAACGGCGCCCGTGCCCGTGTCCGCTGTGCGCGCGGCCCCTCGTGACAGTGGCGCCGTTGCGCGCGCCATCCGGATTGTCTTACTTCGCGTCGAAGTTCTTGCCCCAGGGAGTGCATCGCCCGTGCTGCCATCAGCATGCATGGGCCATTCGCGATCCCTTACTATTGAAGCCCGTAGCGCTGGTTCCCCTGCTGAATTTATACTGCACGCGCAATTCTGTAACATCTTCTGCTCCGAGCATGTCCAGCGCGCAATTGGCTGAGAGTCGCCGGCCAGGGCGCAGCGCTTGCTTTTCGCGCAACTCTTGTCGTTGGCCCTTTGCGCGATTCCTTCTGATCGAGGCGCGTTTAGTCGGATTGGTCGCCCCGCGCTCGCAGTCGCTTGATTGGGCGCGGAAGTCGAGGACGTTTCTAGTGAGGCTCTCTATCTGTTGGTGTATTTGTTTCATTTTGACTCGTTGTGCGCTCAGCTTCGCGTTGCGCTGCTTCTACTTGACGGACGGCCATAATGTGCTCGCACGTCTCGGGGTGGTCGCTGGACGGATGGTCGTCTGCTGCTTGCAATTGTTGCGCGGGTTGCTCTGCCGTTTGTAGTTGTTGTGTTATGGCCCCCATTGCCCATGTTTTGCTGCGTTGCTATGCGTTCTGCAATTGTCCACCCGTTGGATAGGAGGTGGCCGCGCGCCGTTTTGATTAGTGCCTCGAGCTTCTGCGGCGTCGGCGCTAGGCACGGCGGCTTCGAGTGGAACCAATGGCGGTCGTTCGCGCGGGCAGGGGTTGAGCTGCGCGTCTTGCGTTCGGGGCGATCGCAAATGCGGGTTAGGTGCGCGTTGTCTGCTGATGATCAGTTCCTCTTCAAGATTGGCCTGCGTCTTGGTCTCGCGAACGTTGCCCTCGTGCTGCTGGTGGGCGCGATCAGGAGTTTCTGCCGAGATCTCTGTATAAGCTCCGCAATCGTTTGCGAGCTAGCGGATGCACTGCAAGCTTTCGGCTTCTGGCTTTTGGTCAAGTAGGTGTCTTTGCACGGCTGCTAGATCGCGGCGTAGTCGGCCTGCATGTTGCCCCGCGCTCTCCACTGCCAGGATCTGCGAAGGGAGTTTTCTAAGTCCGGCTGCCTTGCATGCGTTCCATACTCCTACTTCAAGCGGGGTGGCTCCAGGCCCACCCTTCTGTTCCACGTTGTTGTGGGAAGCTTGTGGTATATTGTCAACCGAGGATTTGCTCTCTTGCGCGGATCATGCTGCGTGGTCTGGTTTGCTGCCGAAGCAGGGTTGTAACTGAAGTTGGTTCCTGTTTTGGCTGGGGTCTTGGAGTGGCGTTCCCCTGCCGCTTCGGAATGCGCGGCCGCTGTGTCCAGCATGGCGTGGCCGGCGCTGCTTGGTAGTAGGCGTCGCGTTTTTGCCGCTGGCATCGCGGCTGCGCGGCGTAGGTCCGAGGCCGCGGAGCTGGAAGGGCGCATCCGCTGTGCCCGACAGGTTGCCAGGATGGTCCTTTGCCTCCGTGGGTGTTTCCCGTTGCCTCTGCCTTTGGCCTGGGGAGTTGTGCGCGGCCGAGTAGAAGTTGCGCTGCTTGGAGCCGAAGGTGGGCACGTTTGTCGAGTCGGGTTCGCGTTGAGGCTGGCCGTAGATGCGCGCGCGTTGTTGTTCGTTGTTTCCTTTCCCTGCGGTGCCAGGCAGGGTCGAGAGAAGTCGCGGAGTCGTGGTATATCTGCTTGCGAAGTGATGCAGTGTGGATGTGTCGTTTGCCAAAATGGCCGTGCAACTGGTTCGTTGGTTGCTCGGCGCGGATGTCGAAGCCGTGATGCGTGGCGCGACCAATATAAAAGAGCACGTCACCATGGAAAAAGAAAACGGGCGTAATCTAACGAGTGGAAGTTTATGGGGTGTGAGGATGTAGGGTAATGCTGAAATGGATTGGGTTCGCGGGCTGCCGCCCTGTCGGCTGCCGAGCTGCCAGCGGCCATGTGTCTTCTGTGCCCGCGATTTCCTCCTCCTCTTTCCCCTCGTCCCTCTCCCGTCCCGCCTGCTCCTCCAAAAGGAGGCCCCTTTCGGGGCAGTTCCTGTCCTCCTCCTCGTTCTCGTCCTTCTCCTCCTCCTCCTCCTCCTCCTCCTCCTCCTCCTCCTCCTCCTCCTCCTCCTCCTCCTCCTCCTCCTCCTCCCCCCCTCCGCTTCCTTCTCCCCCTTCCTCCACCTCCGCTTCTTTCTCCTCTTCCCCGTCCGCCTTCCTCCTCCCCCTCCTCTTCCTCGTCTTCTTCGTCCTCCTCCTCCTCGTCCTCCTCGTCCTCCGCCTCCTCCGCTTCCTTCTCCGCCTCAATTCCCTTTCCTTGTCGATAACTGCTCCGTGTCGCACCCCGAGACAAGTTTTTAGGACGGGCCGGGCGTTCCGCCCGAGACCTCCCCACCATTTATGATTCGAAAGCCAAGCATGGCAACAGTCTCAGGGATGGAGGGCGGGGCGATTTCAAAATCTGGCTTTCGCCCCAGCGCCGCGCCCATCCGTTTTCAAGATATGAACGAGTGTCACGGGTTGAAGGCGGGCCGTTTTCTAAGTGTGGTTCTCGTTTCAGCGCCGCATGCATTCGTTTTCAAAATTGGCAAAAGCTTCACGGATTGAGGGCGGGTCATTTTCAAAATGTGGTTCTCGCGCCGCGCACATTCGTTTTCGAAATTTGCAAGAGCTTCACGGGCTGAGAACGGGTCGTTTTCAAAACGTAGTTTTCGCCTTAGCGCCGCGCTCACTCTTTTTTCAACATTTGCAAGAGTTCTACGGATTGAAGGCAGGTGGTTTTCAACATGTGGTTCTCGCTTTAACGCCGCGCATATTCGGTTTCAAAATTCGCAAGAGTTTCACGGACTGAAGGCGGATTTTTTTTCTAAATGTGGTTCTCGCTTTAGCGTTGCGCACATTCGTTCTCAAACTTTGCAAGAGCTTCACAGATGGAGGGCGGGTCGATTTCAAAATGAGGTTCTTGCCTCAGCGCCGCGCACATTCGTTTTCAAAGTTGGTAAGGACTTCACGGCTTCCCATACTCAACGTACCAGAAGTAATGTGTTGGAAGTGTTCAGGATTACGCGGGCGCCGAAATCATGTTGATTTGCGGTTTTGAAGTCAAAGGGATGGCGTTTTGATACGGTTCTGGATCGTCAAGACGCAGCAATCAGGTTGACCCGTGGCGTTGAAATCACGAGAACAATGTTTTGGCATGCTTCATGGTCTTCAAATGGTGGTCTTCCAACCAGGCAGTTCTTTCTATGAAAATGAACGGTTGTAGGGGCTTATGAAGAGGGAGCTTGGTGGGAGGGTTAATTCCAACATCGCTGATGGCTCTTGGGTTTACATTGGTCCTCCTCCTCCTCCTCCTCCTCCTCCTTCTCCTTCCCTTCCTACTCCCCCTCCTGCTCCTGCTCCTCCTGGACCTCCTCGTCCCATCCCATCCCCCTCTTCGTCCCCCTCCAGCGACCTTGCGTCTCAGAGGAACAGTGCCCGCATCAGCGGGCACTATTCCTCCGAGACGAAGGGTCGCCTGCCTATCAGCGGCCGCTGCCGGTGTTGAACAACATTTGCTGCGGGACATCCGGCCCATTCTGGTTCGTGCTTGTTTCGGGCTTGCCGATCCCAGGACGAGGCCAAGGCGGGCCTGCAGATGGCGGCCGAGAAGGTGGAGAAGATGGCCGCGGTGAAGCGGGAGGCCCAGGAGAAGCTCGCGGAGGCGCCCTCCTGTGGATTATCTTCGCCGCCGCCGCCGTCGGAGGAACAGGAGGAGAGCGAGGTGGCGAAGGAGGGAAGGGGAGGATCACGAGGAGGATGAAGATCAGGAGGAGGAGAAGGAATGAGATGAGGAGGGTGAAGAGGAGGAGGAGGAGGTGGAGGAGGAGGAGGCGGAGGAGGAGGCGGATGAGGTGCAGGAAAAGGAGGAAGAGGCGGAGGAGGAGGAGGAGGAGGAGGAGGAGAAGGAGGAGGAGGAGGAGGAGGAGAAGCGGAGGGAGCGAAGGATGGAGGAATGAGGAGTGGAGGGGGGAGGAGAGCAGGAGAGGGAGGAGGAGGAGGAGGAGGAGGAGGAGGAGGAGGAGGAGGAGGAGGAGGAGGAGGAGGAGGAGGAGGAGGAGGAGGAGGAGAGGTAGGAGCAGGAGGAGGCGCGCGAGGCGGCGCCTCCTGGGGCCTCTTGGTGGCATTCGGGGGGCTTATTGGCGGTTTCTTGGGGGCCTCTTGGGGGCCTCTTGGGGTCTTCCTGGGGGCCTCTTGGGACCTCAAGGGGGCGCCTCGGGAGTTTCTTGGGGACTTTGGGGGTCGTCTTGGTGCGAAGGGCTCGAAGGGTCTGTTCGAGTTCCTCTCTTGGGGCCGCCTTTGTAGCCGCTTGGGGTCGTGTTGAGGGCCTCCCTTACCATCTTGGGACCCTCTTGGGCCGTCTTGGGGCCTTCTTGGGGCCCTCTTGGGGGCCTCTCGGGCTGTCCAGGGGCGGTCCTGTGGGCCTCGTGGACCGTCTTGGGCGCTCTTAGCACCGAACAGAAGATATTGCTAAAATCATGCTATCACCCAGGGGAGTCCGCCGATGTTGGCCTCTTCGGGCCGTCTGGGGGGGTCCTCGTGGGGCCCTCTTGAATCGTCTTGGAGACCTCTTGGACCATCTTGGGTGTCCTCGAGTTCGGTGGCCCCCTGGGCGCCTTGCAGCCCGTGTTTGGGCGTTGTGCGGATTTAGTTCCCCCTTGCACCCCTACCCTGGCAGAGCCACCCCGGCACACACACACGCACAGCAGAGTTGACGCTCAGGCTGCAGTTCCAGCAGAGCTGAAACCCAAGTTCAGTTCCCGCCCCGCGTCTCCTTCCTCCTCCCCCTCCTCCTGCTCCTCCTCTCCTCCCATTCCTGCCTCTGCCCTCCGCACCCAGTACAGCGTTGCGCGGCCCCACAGGGAGCTCCACCAAAGGCCCCAGTGGCTATGCCCACATGCGTTCCGCGCCACCCAGCACGGCATGTCGTGGCCCCACAGCGAGCTCCACCGAAGGCCCCAGCGGCTGTGCCCACATGCGTCCCGCGCCACCCAGCACGGCTTGCTGTGGCCCCATAGGGAGCCCCACCGAAGGCCCCAGTGGCTGTGCCCACATGCGTCCCTCGCCACACAGTACGGCGTTTCGTGGCCCCTCAGGAAGCTACCCCAGAGGCCCCAGCGGCTGTGCTTACGTGCGTCCCGCGCCACCCAGTACGGCGTTTCGTGGCCCCATACGGAGCGCCACCAGGCCACACTGGGTGTCACCACATGCGTCTCCCCCCACTCATTTCGGCACACCCGTCACGCGCTCCGTGGCCCCACAGGGCGCTCCACCGAAGGCCCCGGAGGCGACGTTCGCACGCGCCCCCCCCTCCCATTCCGGCATACCTCACACGGTTCGTGGCCCCATAGGGAGCTCCACCGAAGGCCCCCGTGGCGACGTTCGCATGGCGGCCCCGCCCCATTTCGGCACACCCTTCACACGTTTCGTGGCCCCATACGGAGCGCCACCGAAGGCCCCAATGGCAGCGCCCGCATGCGTCCTCGCCCCATTTCGGCACGCCCCTTGCACGCTAAGGCAATACCCACAACGGCTATACTCACAACCGCATAAAGCTGGGCCCTTCGCCAGCAGATTGTTTAAGATCTCGCTAGAAATCTCACGCTGGATCGGCGGACTTGTCATCGTCCTCCTCCCGATCGTCACCACCATACGCTCCCACACTCCTCAGTTACTCTCCATCATTCTGCTGTTCCTGCTCCCCCCCGGCCTCCACCTTCTGCGCCTCCTGTCTCGTCATTGCCCTGCCTCCTCCTGACCATGACTCGCATGCTCCTCCTCCATGATGCTGCTGGTCCTCCTCCTCTTGCCGCAACTCCCCCTCTCTCCATCTCTCCAGTATCCTGCTTCTTCATCCGCATTGTTCTCTCTCCTCCTGCTCCTCCCTCCTCCTGCTCCACGCCCCGCTTGTTGTTCTCTTTTCTGATCCTCGTTCATGCCGTTCTTCGCTCCTCTTGCCCCTCTTGCTCCTTGGTCCTGTCCCAGTTCCTTTCTTCTCCTGTTCCTGCTCCTCCTGCTCAGGCCTTGCTGTCTCGCCCACGAGGAGAGCCTAGAATCGAGGTCAGTGAGCTTTGGCGTTCACTCACTTGGACTCTTGCCTTAACAGTCTCTCTCATCTCCCCCCTGCTCACATCCTTCCCTCCCCTTTGTTTCTTCCTCCTCATCCTCCGCCATCTCTCTATCTTCCTAACGAGCATATCCTCTTTGTCGTGCCCCAAGACGTGCCGACAGGCATAGCTGTGCGTTTCGCTTGAGAGGTCATGTCCATTGATAAATCCTGAAGCTTGAAATGTGCAAGTGTTGCACGGTTGGAGAGAGTCGTTTTCAAAATGTTGTTTCGCTTGAGCGCCGCGGCCATTCGTCTTACAAGTGTGCAACATCTTCACGGATTGAGGGCGTGCCGTTTTTAAAGTGTAGTTGTCGTTTCAGTGACGCACACAGTCGTCTGAATTCGAATTTGCCTCACGAATGATAGGGGTTGATTTAAGACATGTTTCGATATGTGGTTCTCGCCTGAGGGCCGCGCACATTTGTCTTACAAGTTCGGGGCATCTTCATACATTGCTCCTTTTTCAAACTGTGGTTCTTGCTTGAGCGCCGCACACATTCGTCATGATATTTTGCCACCGCTTCATGGATAGATAGGGGCGTTTTCAACATGTGGTGCTTTATTTCAGCGCCGCGGACATTCGTATTAATAGTTTGCAGCAGCTTCACGGATGGATGGGGCTTTTTTAAATGTGGTTTTCGCTGTAGCGTTGGGCAGGTTTTTTTTCCGAAAAGTTCACAATTGCATCACGGATGGTCGTTTTCAAAATGTGGTATTTGTTTTAGCGTTGCGCACATTCGTTTTAAAGTGTACAACAGCCTCATGGATGGAAGGATTGTCTTCTGAAAATGTCGTTCTCGCCTCAGCTCCACGCACGTTCGCCTGAAACAGTTGCAACGACTTCACGCATGGAGGGGGGCCGTTTTCATAATGGTGTTCTCGCTTCAGCGCCGCGCACACTCGTTTGAATCATGTGCAACAGCGTCATGCATGGATAGAGGCATTTTCAAAATTTGGTTTTTGCATTCAGCGCCGCGGACATTCGTATTAATAGTTTGCAGCAGCTTCACGGATGCAGGGGGGTGTTTTCAAAATGCGGGTCTCGCCGTAGCACCGGGCACGTTCGTCTGAAAAGTTCGCAATTGCATCACGGATGGTCGTTTTCAAAATGTGGTTCTCGCCGTAGCGCGGTGCACATTCGTCTTAAAAGTTCGCAGCAGCTTAACGGATGGAGGGAGGGCCTTTTGAATCTTTCGTTCTCGCTTCAGTAGCTCGCAAATTCGTATGACATATTTTGGCTGCATTTTCATAGGGGCCGCTTTCAAAATATGGTTTTCGTTTTTGCGCCGAGCACGTTCGCCTGGTACATTCGCATCAGCTTCATGCATGGAAGGGGTGGGGCGTTTATAAATGTGATTTTCGCTTTTAGCGCCGCGCACGTTCATTTTCAAAGTTTGCAGCAGCTTCACGGATGGAAGGGGTGCCTTTTCAGAATGTCGTTCTTGCCGTAGTGCCACGGACATTCGTATTCATAGTTTGTAGCAGTGTCACAGGTGGAAGTGGGGTCGTGTTCAAAATGTGGTTCTCGTTTTATCGCCGCGCACGTTCTTCTGAAAAGTGGGGGTCCCGCGTTCGCGTCGCGCACATGCGCTTTGAAATCGTGCAGCAGTTTTCAAAATTGGGTTTTCGTATGGGGGTTCGCGCCCCATTGTCGCGCGCATTTGTTTTCATGGAAACGTCTAGCAGGATGTTTGAGCCCTGTTTCGGTGTAACAAACCAGACGCTTCAACGCACGTCGCGCTGCACGTGTCCATGGCGGCTCATGTTCAAAATGCGGTTGTCGGTTGAGCAGGAAGTCCGTTGTCTTTCTCGAAGTACATTACCACAAGTTGAAATTCTTGCATCAGTTACACGGTTGGGGGGGCGGTCTTTCTTCGAAGGGGGGCGTGGAATATCTCGCTGATTTCTATGACCATTGTTTTCGCGTTCCTGCTTACGCGCAAGACAGATGCCAAGCTAATCGATCCTTTTGAAAGTGGGGACCTCGCCAACATGGCGCGTCCAGTCGTAGTGGTGTTTCAAGGGGGCGCGTCTGTTGCTACAGAGAAAGACTTGCAGGGGAGCATGCGGAGGGTACTTGGGGTGGGGTGAATTGCAGCGTCGCGTGTGCGTCTCTTTTTTACTCTGCTCCTCATCAACCTCCCTGTCTCTCGTCCTTCCCCCTCCTCCCATCCCTTCCCTCTTTCCTGGCGAGCGCCGCCGTCAGCAGGTGGCTGGTGTAATTATTCATGATGTCCTCCCAGAGGATCCGAGATGACCCCCCTCATTCCGATCCCCATCCGTTCCCTTCCCTCCCGAGACCCCCGACGTCATGATTTTTGTCATCACTTCGACCCCCAGAGGTCTCGACCCATTTCCCAGGACCGGTTTTTCATCCCGAGTTATGTTTTGACGGTCCCGAGGCCCGGTGAGGGCCCCCAGATGCTGAAAATAGCGAAACATGTTCCGTCGTGTTTTTTTCACGACTCGAGGGGGTCTGGGTGCTCCCTAATTGCCCCGCCCCCTTCTCCTGCCTCCCCACCCTCCCCTCTTCTTTCCCCCCGAGCGCGCCCAGGCGGCGAGGCGGCGAGAGGAGGCCCAGAAGCTCGCCGAGCAGCTCCTCAAGGACGACCGGCCCCGCGCCGTGGAGAAAAAAACAAAAACCCTGCTTCTTAGAAGGCGCGGGCCGTCTCTATAGATGAAAGGCCAGCGCCTTCTAAGACGCAGCCTTCTTCTAAGAAGCCTTCCCCCCTCCCCCTACCCCCCCAGAGCGCGCCGCCAAGTGGAGAAAAACAAAGCACCACGGGAGGCTCCTGGCCACGTTCGGCTTTCGCGGGCCTCGGTGTGGGGCTTGAGGCCGATCGAGACCCTGCTGGGGCGAGCAGGCCGGCAGACAGCATTGGAGCCGAGTCATTTGCCATGAAGGAAGTGGGTCCTGAGGGAAACAGGGTCTTCAGTTTTTCGCCGTTTTCGGGCTCTCGTCAGCCACGCGCAGAGGAGTGTAGGGGGAGGAGGGGAAGGCTTCTCAGAAGCCCTCTGCTTTTCGGACAGGCATAGAACTACACTTTGGGCGAGTGGATTAGCTTCTTCCGCGGATCCCGAAATTCCAAACTTACTTTTGCGGCATCGTCTTCCGTATTGGTTCGCCCGCCATATGAGGGGGCCGATCGCGCCTGTTGGATTCGCCGGGGCCTCGGCGTGTCTTGCCATTGTCACTCTGGAACCAAGGCTTGCGCCTCACGAGTGGATTGGAGGATGAGCGCAAGGTGAGTCTTTCAGCTGCGGGGGGGCGCGGGCGCTTGCCGCCACGCAGGGGCCAGGGGCAACTAGGAAACGCTCAGGGAAATGGAGGGCGGCAGGTAGAGGTAAAACGGGGGAGGGGGAGGGCAAAGCAGCGGGCAGGAATGGTGAACATAGTGACCAGGCGAGATACTCTGATTGGGGGAGCGATGTGGGCGGAGGCCGCAGTTGGAATTCCTTCTGATAGCCCCGGGACGTTCAGACACCTCCGCCCGGAGGCTGGCAGGGGGTTCAGCAGCCCTTGCCTTCCTGACTCTGCGGGCGGGGCGCGACGACGTACCCGACGTGTACCCCGCCCCTTTCGCCAGGTGCCGGTTTGTGCGCGCTCGCCCAGCGCGAGACATCCAGCGCGTTCAGAATCACACTTAGCCGGGCACTAGGTGTAGTTCTGTACGTGCTGGTCTCGCCGGAAACATCCCCACAAAACGGAGCACCTATAGAACTACACCTAGCCAGCGGGGCGGGGTGCATGTCGGGTGCCGCCACTCGCGCCCCCGACGTGTACCGCGCCCCGGCCGCTAAGTGCCGTTCTGTACGTGTCCCCTTGAAGCATCGGCTGCCCGCGCTGCCCATCGCCGAGGCCCCGCCCCTTGGGCCGCTCCCCACCGACATCCCGCATCCCCTGGCTCAGCGAAGCCAGCCGTATGCCTGGAGGCCTCGACGTCGCGCAGCCCGCTTCCCTCCCCCGCCTGTACCCCAGCAACAATTTCGCGATCCGATCCCCCGCGCTTTCAAATTCTTCTTCGTGCCGGATTCCCCGTCCGAGCGTGAGC
Source organism: Prorocentrum cordatum (assembly GCA_963575745.1). Classification (NCBI taxonomy): domain Eukaryota; class Dinophyceae; order Prorocentrales; family Prorocentraceae; genus Prorocentrum; species Prorocentrum cordatum. The sequence continues at coordinate 211,743 of CAUYUJ010002113.1, read as the reverse complement.
GTTTTTTCGTTCTATGGTTCTTCTTGCGGTTGCCGCCAAGCCTCGCCGTGCAACGTGGTGATCGCTTCCGCGCTTGGCACGCAACGTCGTCGGCACGACCATCGCCTTCCATCGTGGGTCATGAGGCGATGTCCGTCCACCCAGACCGACCGAGGCGCCAAATCGAATTATGATTGCCACCTGGCCCCCGCAACAAGGTGCAGTTTTGCTGCGTGTAGTTGTAGATGTGTTCGAGCTTTTCAGAAGGCGCGGCCTTGTCTACAGATGTAAGGCCCGCGCCTTTCAGAAGTTGCCTCCTTCAAAGACGCCTTCCCCCTTCCCTCGACGGGCCCCGGGATTCTCAAATTTCCCTCAGAATCCGTTCCCTTCATGCTGAGTCCGCACTCGTGCGCCGCTGCCCCCCTGGGCCCGAGGAGTTGGAGTCTCTCTTGGACGAGGCGGAGAAGGCGGTCAAGACGCTGAAGGACAAGGCGGCCCGCCGCACGGCCCTGCCCGGCCAGAGCCCGACCAAGACGCCGGCTTTCGCTCGAAGGGAAGGGGTCTTGCAGGTTTTGTCGCCGCTCTCGGGCTTCGTGGGGCCCTTCCGGGCCCGGGGGCCATGAAAGAGCGACTCGGGATGAGAAGCTGAATTTGAGGAAGGGCCTGGGGTCCAGCACCCAGTTCTCACCAGGGCCCGCTTTCCCCATCACGCCAACGACGGTTACGCTGCATCCTCCGGGGACCTTGTTTGTCCTGCTAACTGCTGTCATTTCTTGTACCTTGTACCCGACGCGTGTCCGACGTGGATTCCACATGGACGGCCATGGGGCGGGAGACAGAGGTCGATTATTTGTCCCATCTCTTCCGTCTTCCCATCTCCTCCGTCCTCGTCCGCCCTGCTCCTCCTTCCTTCATCCTTCCTCTTCTCTTTCTCCTCCTCCTTCCTCACCCTTCCCGTCTTCATCATCCTTATCCCTATCCTCCTCGTTTTCCCCCTCCTCCTCCCCCTCTTCTCGCCTCTGTTTTATTGCAAGTGCTTGTTTTGTTGACCTTTCGGCCTATGTCGTGGTCATCGCTGCCGTTGCTGTTGCTTCGCCTTCCCCTGTGGTTGAGTTGACCTCCTCCTGCCCATTCTCTCGCGTCGCCCTCCCCGATGGACGAGGGAAAGGTCCCCTGGGTCCCGCCAGCGTCTGGAGGTTTCCCTAAGCAGCTTGTCTGTAAGGGTTTTTCGGTTAAGAAAAACACAAAAAGCCGAGCACGGGCGGACACGGACCTGGAATCGGTCGGGCGCCGATTGTCTCCCGTTGTCTCCCGTTGTGTCCCGCTGTCTCCAGTTGTCTCCCTCTTCATAGCCCTTTATTTCCACCCCGATCGTCACCATCCTCTATATGCCGATCCATGTAATTTTCCCTGTTTCCATACCTTTGTATATGTAGCTTTTTTATCATGACCCAATATCTTCAGTTATCGCATGACCGTCCGCATTCCGAATCGTAGTCTTGTTGGCCAGGTAGTCGCATTCGTACCTAGCATCGTTAGTTCTAAGTGTCCGCACGAATAAAACAAATGAGTAGTCGTATTAGGCTTGAGCTCAGTCTTAGCACCAGAAGTCGCAATGCGATGTTAGCTGTAGTGCGCGTAGCCGTCTGAGTCATAGTACTAGCGTACGAACTCCGACTCTTAGGATGTGTTAGTATCAGGGTTAGTGTCAATCGGTTACTTAACAGCCGCGTGCGTATCGATAGTAGCAATAGTTGCTGTACTCGTAGTATCAGAATTCGTGTCAGTCGTAATGATCGTATCCGTATCCGTATGGGTATGTCGTAGTATACGCAGAAGTAGATGTGTTAGTAATATTGCTTGTTTCCTGGCAGTAGTAGTATCAGAGAGGACAATCGCAGTTCTTTGGGTACTGGTGTCAGTATCAGCCGTACCGTTCGTGTGTGTTCAGATCGCTATATGTAGTAAACACTAGTCATAGGAGCCTTCGCATTAGTCAGACTGAGGGGGCTGAACGGTCGTTCACTGTCCTTAGGTGCGTGGCTGAAGTGGGGTTCCACGGTGCGGATTGGTATTGTTTGTTATTATTATGGTTATTGTTGTTGTCGTCCTTCTCGCGACCTGGCCAGCGACCCACCCGCGACCCGCCCGCGACCCACCCGCGCCCAACCCGCGACCCACCCGCGATCCACCCTCGACCCACCCGTGACCCTTGGGTGCGTGGTTGCAGTGGGGTTCTGCGATGCGGATCGTTGTTATTGTTGTTGGCTGTTGTTGCTGAGGTGTCTTTTCTGACGAATAAGCATTGTTCATTCCACCGGGTGCCCACTGTGCTTTTTTTGCCATGGACGTACCCCTCCCAGGGCTCGCACCCTGTTGTTCACAAGGGATATTGGCCCATGAACTACAAGAAGAACAACAACACCACCAACAACAACAACAATGGCCTCCGCTTGATTCTTCATCACAGTTTATTCCAAAGTCGCGCTTTCGCGCGGGATTTCGTCTGAATGTATGCAGGAATCGCGCTCTCGCGAGGCATTCCCTTGCAATTCATTCAAACGCCGCGTGCCCTCGACACTCAGGAATAACGCTTTCGCTTTGGCCTTTCTCACAATTAACTTAGGAATCACGCTGTCGCTCGAGACTTCCTTGCGATTTATGCAGGACGCACGCTTCAGCCACCCGCCTGCTCGACCCGGCCGCCTGGTCCCGCCTTCCCGACCCGCCCGTCAGGGTCTATGGTTCTCCCAAGTGTTTGTTTCTCCTAGCCTTCTCTCCTGCTAATCTCTCGTGTGCTCCATCCTTTTCCCTCCCCCTTGTCCCTTCCTTCCATGCGACCTCTCTTCGCCTGTTTCCGGGGCTGCGCCAAGTATACGTGGCAGGTAAGGAAGATATACCTCCAAAGAGGTACGATCAAAGACGAAGTGGGTGGGTATCGAGGGCTTGGGAAAGACCTGTTGAATGGCACGCGGGCAGAGAAGAACAAACAGTCTTAGAACAACCCGCCCGCGACCCACCACCCCGCGCCCCACCCGCGACCCACCCGCGCCCCACCCGCGACCCACCCCGCGACTCAGCCGCGATCCGCCCGCGACCACCCGCGACCCACCCCGCGACCCAGCCGCGACCCGCCCGCGACCTACCCGCGACCCACCCCGCGCCCGCCCTTCCAGTCTTATCCGTAATTGCGAGGGGATGATAGTTGTTTTACCAGCGTAAACGTTGCCATCTGAATTCTTTACGCTTCGCGTATCCCCACCAGCCCATCTCACAACAGCAACTCTTGCGAAGCATGCCGACAGTCGTGTTTTTCAGGCGTGTGTCCGCTTGGCCCCGCATATCTCCCCTGTTCCTCCTTTTTCCCGCCTCCTTGTACATCCTCCTTGTGGGGGGAGCAGGAGAAGGACGAGGCGGAGGAGGAGGGAGAGAAAGCGCTCCTCGTGGTTTGAGTCGTTTGGGGTTTCTCGTCCCGGTGTGAGTCGTTCGGGCCCTTCTTCCTGGTGTGAGTCGTTCGGGCTCTTCGTGGTGTGAGTCGTTCGGGCTCTTCGTCCTGGTGTGAGTCGTTCGGGCTTCTCGTGGTGTGAGTTGTTCGGGCCCCTCGTCCTGGTGTGAGTCGTTCGGGCCCCTCCTCCTGGTGTGACTCGTTCGGGCTCCTCGTGGTGTGAGTCGTTCGGGGCCCGCGTCGTGGTGTGAGTCGTTCGGGCTCCTCGTGGTGTGAGTCGTTCGGGCGCCTCGTCCTGGTGTGAGTCGTTCGGGCCCCTCCTTCTGGTGTGAGTCGTTCGGGCTCTTCGTGGTGTGAGTCGTTCGGGCCCCTCGTCCTGGTGTGAGTCGTTCGGGCTCCTCGTGGCGTGAGGCGTTCGGGCACCTCGTCCCCTTTTGGGGCGTCTTGGGGGCCTTTGGCGGCCCCAGGGGCTTCTAGGAGCGTCTTGGGTGCCTTGGGGGAGCCTCTTCGGGCCTCGTGGGAGCCTCTTGGAGGCCGTTTGGGGCGTCTTGGGGGCCTCTTGGCGGCCCCAGGGGCTTCCAGGAGCGTCTTGGGTGCCTCGGGGGAGCCTCTTGGGGGCCTCTTGGGGGCCTCTTGGGGGCATCTCGGGGGCCTCTTGGAGGCCTCTTGGGGGCCTCCTGGGGGCCTCTTGGGGCCATCTTGGGGCCTCTTGGTGCCTCCTGGACGCTTCTTGGGGCCATCTGTCGGGGGATCGATCACAGATGAGGAGAGGGTTTTTTCTGCCTCCCCCCGTCGGGGCCAGAATCCTCGTGACGGGTG
>CAUYUJ010002113.1:200000-205000 GCA_963575745.1 Prorocentrum cordatum | reverse complement strand
ATTCGTCTCAGGAAGGGCCTGCACGTGATCTTGCAGCCTCAGGCTGCGCGAATCGCTCGAACGAGCGTCCGAGCAGACCAGAGCGCTCTGCAACGCCCGTGGCGCCCGATACCCCAAACATCCTCAAAACCAACCACGACGTCGTGAAAAATCACGGTCGGAGCTCACAGAGTCATCTCTGGATTGTGTTTTCTCAAGCTGGACCGAAAGTGAAGGCCCCAGAGCACGAAATCGGGCAGAACTGCCCGTCGACATGTGCGTCCCGCCGCCCAGGTCTGAATCTCGTTTGTCTGGGAGGTCCCGTGGATTTTGCTGGCTCTCAGGGTCCCCCGAGTCATTCCATGAGATCATGGCGTCGCAATTTTCTCAAGTCGGGCGTCTTCGCATGACTGCGAGCCCTGGGAACCTCACGTATCGATCTGGCTCGAACACGTTGCCGCAGAAAGCTGGGTTCCGGAGCTCTGGTCGTGATGTCTCACGACGTTGCACAAGGGCGTCCTCGAGGGCGCGAAGTTATTCGCGCTTCGCGGCTCGGCTCTGATTCCTCCTCATCTTCCCCTTCTCCCCTGGGAGGCGGCGCGAGGGCGCGAAGTTATTCGCACGTCGCGCTTCGCGCAGCGCGAAGCGCGAAGTTGGGAGCCCTTGTTGCAATATCTGACGCGCCGCCGGACCTCAGAGTTCGCACAGCACCCGATCTGTTCGTACTGGTGCCCTGCCCTCGCCTTACGCGTGGGCGCTGGTCGAACGGCCGATCTCCACTGCGTCCGTCGGGGATGCGGGGGGGCGGCTCAGGAGTGGGAGGAAGAGGATCAGGAGGAGGAGGAGGAGGAGGAGGAGGAGGAGGAGGAGGGGGAGGGGGAGGGGGAGGGGGAGGGAGAGGGAGAGGAGGGGGAGGAGGAAGAGGAGGAGGAGGAGGAGGAGAGTCGGCGGCTTGCGTAGGGTGAGTGCGAATCGACTCCCCCGACTCGATCCGACTCTCTCGATTCCGATGCCGACCAACCATGCGAGAGCCGCTGGCGTCGAGCACGCTGTCCTCGTGCGCACCTCACAGCCCGCCGCCGCCTTTGGCGCACTGCCCGCGCGTCCTCTGCATCTCGTCCTTGGCGCCCAGCCCGCGTGTCCAGAACACCTTCTGCCAGGATGACCATCACTGCTTGTCGAAGGGAGGAGCGGGAGGGGGGATTGGGAACGAGGCGACGAGAAGAGAAAGGAGGAGGAGGAAGATGAGGAGGAGGAGAAGGAGGAGGAGAGGAAGGCGAACGATCAGGAGGAGGACGGGCCGAGGCTGATCAGGAGGAGGAGGAGGAGGAGGAGGAGGAGGAGGAGGAGGAGTATCAGGAGGAGGAGGAGGAGGAGGAGGAGGAGGAGGATCGGGAACAGGAGAAGGACGCGGAAGAGGAGGAGGAGGAGGAGGAGGAGGAGTGCCGAAGCCAGAGGCGGAGGAGGAAGAGGATCAGGAGAAGGAGGAGAAGGAGGAGGAGAAGGAGAACGAGCGAGGCCAGAGGAGTCTTAGTCACCCGAATTTGGGCCAGAGTGGAAGGGATCGGTCGCGCTGCGTCGCTGATCCATCGGCGATCTGGAGTCCGATGTTCTCCATTCCGCAATCGCCGACGCATCGTCGGTGCGGCGTGATCCTGCGACCCCACCTTCTCTGGCCCTACTTTCAGGTGCCTCCAGGGAGGGGGGGTCAGGCATGCCGATCTCGGCGTCGCCTCCCGAGGTCGAGGAGCGCGCGGTCCACCGATGACCTCCCCTGTCGTCCGCGTTCCTTATGTGGTTGGGGCGAGCCAGATCTGGCACGGGGTGCGTGCAGACATCCACTGCCCCCAGCCAGGCCCATCGTGGGCCCAGGATCGGCGCACGTGCCTTCGTGGCCAAGTCAGGGGGGCGCACGCACCGCTCTTGGACCCAGGATGGGCCTGGTCGGTCGCGGCCGACATCTGTATAGACATCGTCGCCCATCGGCCAAGCCCCACTCGACGAACGAGGGAGGCGTTGAATAGGCCCGCGAGGGGCGGAAAGAGTGGTCAGATTGGGGCCCAGAGAAGACGGGGAGAGGCAGTGCGTCCCATGGATCCGACAGGGCCTCGCTCTGCCTCGAGCACTGCCCTGGGGAGGCTCGACATCACCCAGGCGAGCAAAGGCGCACCGAAGCCCGTGCACCTCCTCCACTCCGCTCTTGGCCTCGCCTCCCCATTGCTCTCCCTCCCTCCGTTCGGCGTGCTGGTCCTCGTCGTCGTCGTCGTCGACGTTCTCGCCCTTCTAATCAGCTCGGCGTCCTCACTCGCCCCCTCCTCACTCGGCGGCGCGCCCTTGGGGGCGAGGCAGAGGAGGTGGGCCCCTCCCAGAAGGTTTAGTCTGGCCTCCTGAGCAGCTGTCTAAGCCTCGCCGAAGGCACGGAGGGCTTCTCAGAAGGCCCCACCCAGGTCTTCTCAGGCTGCTCAAGGTTTTCTGAGAAGCCCCGGCGCCTTCTGAGGAGGCTTGCCCCCCCTCTCTCTTCCACCCCCCCCCACCGTGGTTCGCCGCCTACTCCTCCTTCTCCAGCGTCGCCTTGGGTCGCCCTGCTCCTCTTGCCATTGCCGCTGCCGTTCCCCCTTCGTCCTCCTCCTCCTCCTCCTCCTCCTCCTCCTCCTCCTCCTCCTCCTCCTCCTCCTCCTATATAACTGTCATTCCAGATCCTCTGGTCGCGCTCCCGCGCACAGCTGCTCACCACTGCAGAAGGAGGGGCTCCTTGGTACTGATTCCTCCTTCTGCCTCCCCCCCACCCTCGTGCTGGTTCTCCGTTGGCTCCCCCGTCTCTCCGTTGGCTCCCCCGTCTCCTCATTCACCCTTGTAGCAACCAGCCGGTCTTGCATCCGGGGCCCAAGGTTGAGAAGAACGCCAAAGCGGTGGAGGAGAAGGGCGACATCGCCAAAGCGAAGGTGAAAGCAGTTGCCGACTTCGTCAAGGACTCAAGTATGATGGTGCCGATGGGGACGAGGAGGAGGAGGAGGAGGAGGAGGAGGAGGAAGAGGAGTGGAGGAGGAGTAAGACAAATGAAAAGGTGGATGGTCGGACAATCTCCTGGAGCCCTTAGCGACATTGTAACGCATGGAAAGCCAGAAACCATTCTCCCTCTCACTCTCTCCCCGTCTTCCCGATTCGGGCGACGACGAGGACGAGGGGGAATGGGGGATGAGTGAGGAGAAGGATGGCGTCGGAGGACGAGGAGGAGGGAGTAGCATGGGGAAACCCCCCAAACACCTCAAGGAGCCAACGAACGCCACCAGGAGCACCCCAAAACCTCCCAGGAATCCCGTCCCCATCCCCCACAATTCCCTCCCCCCTCCTCCTCTTCGCCCCGCCCTCGCGGACCGGGTTGCCCACCCTCTCTGCATGCACGTGCCGTGAGGCCACGGGCCCCGGCCTCGCGCGCCAGTGCCCAGAAGGGCGTTGATCCCCGATCATTCGATCTCCTCCTGATCCTCCTCCTCCTCCTTCTCCTCCTCCTCCTCCTCCTCTTCTATCCTGTCTGTAGCCACTTTGGCCAAACCGCCCCGCTAGCTCGGAGGCGCTGCTGTCCCCCTCCGCTGAAACTGCGCCCGTTACGTCGCGCTTGTCGCCCTCCTGCAGTCGGCCGGGCGTCGGCGCTCATCACGGGCCCCGCCGCCGCGTGTTTCGATTTGGCGGGCGCCCCCCCCCCCCCACGATTCGCCCGATTAGAGGAAACCGCTGTTTTCATCACGCGCCCCGCATGATTTTGTTAATCACAAGCTGCTTGTCGGTGTATACGGTAGGGAACTTTGGCTTAGCGTGTCCAGCGGATGGTTGTGGCCCGCCATGCATCGGCACGAGTCCAGGTCAAGCAGAACAGCCCGTTCTGGTGGCATCCTGTCCCCACGGGAAGCATGCTGCCCGCCCGAGCTGCTTACGAGGACCGACAGATGTTCCACAACTCTTGGGGCACCTCCCGAGCCACTCCGCGCCATGACGTCTGTGTCGCCCCACTCCTTGGCCTCCTCCAAAACCAAGCGATCAGACCAACCCCACACGGGCTGCAGAAACGAGGGCCGATAGATACCCTCGAGCTCCTTGAACTTTTTCCCGAGCCGATCGCATCATGACATCACCTGTCGTCCTACTCCCTGGCCTCCTCCGAAGCTGCTAAAAATCAGACGAGCCCGTAGGCCCGCCATTCCCAGGAGAACAGCGCCAAGATCAGGGTCACGCACAAGGTGCCGCCGAGCGAGACGGCGGTCGACACCGGCGCGGGGCTCGCGAAGGCCGTGGCCAGGCGCGCGCCCCGTGGTGCAGAGGTCGGGGTTCGTCCGAGGCTCGAGGCTCTTCGCTCGAGACTCCCGCATCCTGGGCGGTGCGAGGCTTTCGGCCATCGCTTTTTTTGGTTGACTTCGGCTCTCAGGGGGGGCCGAAAACTGACGCCAGACGAACAAAAAGACCGGGGGTAAGCGGTCGGGACTTCTGGAGTCGCGGAGTGGAAAACGCACAAATCGGCGACTGTCACGGCATGTAGAAATCCTGTTCGGTCGAGGTTCGAGGATCCCCCGTTCGAGGCTCGAGGTTTTCGAGCGTCGCTCTCTTCCTGTTTGGGTCCTCCAGGAGGCGTCTCGTCGACACGGCCAGATTCCCTTCGAAGTTCTGGTCAAAACGCTCTCCTGGGAGATGTCCTCGGGCCGATTCTTGCAGGCGCCATGTAGAGTTATCCTGACGAAAGACCCAACAAGACCCAACCATGCGCAATTGTGAATACCGCGTTGTGGGTACTGCTTTCGACGGAGCTCCATAATTATGGGGCCACGAACCGTGTGAGGGGTGTGCCAAAATGGGCGTTGGGCGCATACGGACCCTGCCACTGGGGCCTTCGGTGGAGCTCCCTGTGGGGCCACGAACCGTGAGAGGAGTGTGCCAAAATGGGTGGCGGTCCCCGCATGCGGACCCTGCCGCTGGGGCCTTCGGTGGAGCTCCCTGTGGGGCCACGATCCTCGTGAGGGGTGTGCCAAAAT
>CAUYUJ010002113.1:162500-195000 GCA_963575745.1 Prorocentrum cordatum | reverse complement strand
GGGAGGAAGGAAGGAGGGGGAATAGGCGGATGATGAGGAGGAGGGGGAGGAGGAGGAGGAGGAGGGGGAGGAAGAGAAGAGGAAAGGAGGAGGAGGATGAGGCTGATAAAGTGGAGGAGAAGGAGGAGGAGTAGGCCGACAAGGAGGAGGAGGAGGAGGAGAAAGATGAGAAGGAACAAGAACGATGACGTGCACAAGAGCCTCCTAGGATGTCCCTGGGAAGTTGTTTTGGAGTCCTCTTGGAGCGCCTGGGGGATTCTTGGATGCCTCGGGGATCCTCTTGAGGCCTCTTGGGGGTCTAGGGAGCCTCTTCAGGGCCTCTTGGGGACCTCTTGGGGCCTCCTGGGCGCCTCTTGAGGCCCTCTTGGGGCGCTCTTGAGAGCCTTGGGAGCGCTCTTGGGGCCATATTGGAGGTGATCGATCAAAGGAAGGGGGTCCCCCAATTAGCGTCTCCCCTCGGGAGCTTCTAAAATCGGCCAAAACCCTAGTAAAACCGATGACTTTGGCTTCCTCGCCGAGGCCGTTTTGGACGCTCCAACTACCAGCGGAACCCCCCGTCCAGGTCCAGGGGAGGGGGTTAGGGGGAGGGGTAAACCCCTCCCCGAAGGGGAAGAAGGGAAGATGGAAGAGGAAACTCCCTAAACCACCTACGCCCAGAGGGCTGGTGGGATTATCGAGCGAGAAGCGCCCGCGCGCGGAGTGGTTTGAGCACTGTTTCCGAACCATGTTTCCGAACCATGCCGCGCTGATGCGCTATCAGCGAAGGCAGATTTCAAGACAAGTTCGTCACAGTGATGTATTGCGGCATCATGGTGGAGAGGGGGGTGGCGGGGGGCACGTGCGTCGGGACGTGCTCGCGCCAGAGTTGCCCCAGGGGGTCTCGCAGGGGTGGCTTGTCGACGCGTGGCGCCACGGCGCCCCAGAGATCTCGGAGTGCCTGCTGGACGCCACCACCAGCCACCCGGCCGCGGAGCGCCACCGGCCGGCTGCGCCCGAGGCCGCGGGTAGCACGGCACGGGCCGCGGAGGTGGAGGAACACAGGCGAGGTATCCTCCCGTGCGCAGCCACCGCGGCTGGCCCGCGGCCCACGAGAGCCTCGGCTGGCTCGGCGAGGGAGCGGAGGCCTTCCAGGGCCCAGGGCGCGGCGGCCGTGGTCCAGCGAGCTTGCCGCCGCGGCCAGCTGCGAAGGGCGGCTGTGTAAGCCGCCGGCGCGCGCAGCCGGGTACAGCGCTCGTCCTGGGGCTCGCAGCGCAGCTGCCTGCTGCCCGCTGCGGGGCGCCTGGCCGCGCGCGGCGTCGTATCCCGCTGGCGAGCCGCCGTTTCCTGGAGGAGCCGGGGCCGCTGACGTGGACGCCGAGGCTTGAGGGGTGTTGTATTCCAGTCCGCCAGGGTGCACGGGCGACCACTGGTTGAACAGCAGTGGGCGGAGTAGGAAGAGGGGGAGGAGTAGAAGGAGGCGGAGGGTGAGTGGGAGGAGGAGGAGAGGGAGGAGGAGGAGGTGGAGGAGGAGGAAGAGGGAGGAGGAGGGGGAGGATGAAGAGGGAAAAAAAGAGTTGTATTGAGAAGAGGAGAAGAAAAAGGAGAAGACAAGAAGGAAGAGGAGGACGGAGGGAGCTGAAGGAGGGGGAGGGGGACGACGAGTGGGAGGATACGGCATGTTTTGCCATGGCTTCGGAACTCTGGCCATTTTTCTCCTCGCTCGCCTGCCTCCTGCTTCCTGAAACTTCTCGCATCCCCTTTCTTCCTCTCTCCTCGTTGTCCGCCGTCGTGCTCCCCCGCGGGCTTGTTCGCCGCGTGTTCTTCCGTCGCCCCGCCTTTTGCATGTACGGCGTAGTTGTAGATAAGAGGGTGACAACGATGAGGTGCAAGTGTTACACATCATCGACTCGACGTCCCCCTCGTCATTCTAGTCGTCCTGTGTTGTCGCCTTGTCCCCCTTGCCCGCCTCCCCCAGCGTCTCCTACTCGTGTGTCCCCCCTCGTTCTTCCAACCAGTCCTTGCAGCTCATCCGTTTGAAGCTTCAGATGCAGCAGCTGGCAGGTCAAACGAATCCCCCCCATCCTTCTCCACCAAAAATACCCCATCATCAGTTTCTGGTGCCTACTCCCCCTTTTCACCTTCGTCCCCCCTCTCCCTTGTCCTCCCACCTCTCCTCTTTGTCGTCCCCCGTCTCCTGCCCCATCTCTCTTCCCCTCCTGTCCCGCCGCCCCCCTCAACAACAGCAGCAGACGATCACACCAATTCTCCCCCCCCTCACCCATCTCGTCCCCCTGTGTTCCCGTCCCTCGCGCAACCATTCCACCATAATCCTTTATTGTCTTCGCTTCCCCCATCCCTCTTCCCCCACTTCCTCCCTCATTCCCCCCCCCGCTCTCCCGTATCCCTCCTCCCCGTCTTTCGACCTCTTCTTCCTCCTCCCTCCTCCTTCTCCACCTCCTCCTCCTCCTCCTCTTCCTCCTCCTCCTCCTCCCTTTCTCTCTCTCTCTATCTCTATCTCTCTCGTTCTCTCCTCACCCTCCTCGCCTTGGCGAGGTGAAGACGTATGCGAGGACCACCCACAAGTTCGCGGCGGCCCCTCCAGCACAGCCAATGAGGAGGGCGGAGGACGGAGGGGGGATAGGATTGAGGAGGATGGAGGAGCAGGATGAGGATGAAAGAGTAAGGTTGATGATCATGAGGAGAAGGAGGAGGAGGAGGAGGAGGAGGAGGAGGAGGAGGAGGAGGAGGGAGGAGGAGGAGGAGGTGGAGGAGAGGAGGAGGAGGAAGAGGAGGACGGAGGAGGAGGAGGAGGAGGAGGAGGAGGAGGAGGAGGAGGAGGAGGAGGAGGAGGGGGAGGGGGAGGGGGGGGGGAGGGGAAGGGGAGCAGGAGGAGGAGGAGGAGGAGGAGAAGGAGGAGAAGGAGGAGAAGGAGCATGAGGAGAAGCATGAGGAGGAGGAGGAGGAGGAGGAGGAGGAGGAGGAGGAGGAGGCTAAGATTAAGCGCGTTGGAGGGGGGTTCCCAGTTGCAAGCCTCGATAGGGCTTGAGATTGTAAAGTATACCTCTGCGAACATCTGGATGCACGGCCAGGCAGCTCTCTGTTCTGGCCTGCCTGGGGGGCCTCGCTGGCCGTCCTGAGCAGGAGCAGGAGGAGGAAGAGAAGGAGGAGGAGGAGGAGGAGGAGGAAGCTGAAGAGGGAGGAGGCGGAGGCGGATGAGCAGCAGCAGCAGCAGCAGCAGCAGGAAGGACCAGGAAGGAGTAGGCGGAGGAGGATACTGGGGGACGTGTCGGAAAGTATCATATCCCCGAAGCGAGGTCGCGCAGGGGCCCGTCAGTTTTCACTGGAGCGTTCCCGACGAGGTTTGCTGGTGCAGTGGAGAGGTGACAGGGATGAGGGGAGGCATCGAAATGTGGCTCCGCGTTCAGCGCGACGTCGTGGCTACACGGCTCGCTGGCGCCACGGCAGAAAGAATCGCAGCCGCAAGAGCGTCCAATGGACAGCCATTTTCGACGGTCTGCTTGCCGCTATTCGGTTTCAGGTGGGAGACGCCGAGATGGCGCAGATCTTCAAGATCCTCGTCGAGGGCGACAGCAAGGGCGTGAAGAAGGATGACTTCCAGAGACTAAGGGTCTCTCCCCCGCTATCCTCGCTCCTGTTTCGTACTGCACATGGCCTCGCAGAGCTCCCATCCTCTTCTCCATTTATCCCGCAACTGGTCCTCTTCTGCCTGGTAAGTTTTGCTCCCGCCCCAGACCCTGACCACTTAAGGTCAAGGAGGTCCCTGGAGGCCTCCAGAGGCGACCCGACAATGACCAAAAACGCAAAACAAACATTAAGCCTACCCCTCGATCCACGAGGGTACAGAGCAAACATTGACCCGTCTGGCCCCCCCTCGCCTGATCCCCCTCCACTACACGCTCGGCGCTGGCGCGCGAATGCGTCGCAAGGTCCAGGTCGGGATTGCGCGCGAACAGGCCATGGACGCCGAGCGTAAGAAGGCGCTCGTCATCGTCCTCGTCGTGGTGCTTGTCGTCGTCGTCGTCGTCGTCGTCGTCGTCGTCGTCGCTGGCCTCGTCTTCGTCATCGTGCTCGTCGTCGCCGCACTCGTCGTCGTCGTCGTCGTCGTCGTCGTCGGTCATTGTCATCGTCATCGTCATCGTCATCGTCGTCCCCAGAGGACCAGGAGGAGAGGAGAGGAGAAGATGGGAGAGAAGAGGAGACGAGCGGAAAGGAGGGGGAGATGAGAGAGGAACAATGGAGGAGAAGGAGAATGGGGAAAAGGGCAGGATGTGGTGTTTGCTGTGCATTGTTATTGCCTTCAGGGGCGACTGGGGACCTCTGGGGACCCCCGTGGGGTCAGGAGCCCTCCGGAGGCCTCCAGGAGGAGGAAATCCACCTCAGGGGTTCGGTGAGCGGGGTATGCATGGCTCGTCCTCCTCCTGATCAGGTTCCTCGCCTTCTTCCTTTTTCCCTCTCCTCCGATCCTCCTCTTCTTCCTCGCAATGATACGTAAGGGCAAAGGAAGGGCTAAGTGTCGGTCCTAGACTTTGCCACTAGTCCCCGTTCGCGGGCCCCTCGTAGGCTGCTTGCTAAATCGGGGGCGCCGTCCGTCGTCCGTCGTGATCCGCGGGCCGCGCTAGACGGCTTGGCGGCTTGCTTCAGGTTGCGCCCCCCAGAGTCCCATTGTGTCACTCCCGTTAGGCAGCGGTCTGGCGGGCGAGCTCCCGCGGGCCCGGTCCCGGTCTTGATCCCCCGCTCTCTCATCGTTGTCCCCGCTCACGGAAGCCCCTGAGATGGCGCGCCCAAGGCAGAGTCCATTTCTCGATCCGATTTGATATCGTTCGATCCGATTCGATTTCGAGTTCCCGGCGACTCGATGCGGCCCGATGTTTGCATGACGCTGTTGTGCATCTTGGCGCGGCCGCTCCGATTCGGTTTCCGACTCTGTGCCGATGCGGCCCGATCCGATGCACAGTTCGATTCGATCCGATTGTCTCGGCCCCTTCCCCGGGAGCGGCTTTTTCCGTCGGAGTCGTGGATTGGCGGCCCCGGTGCCCGGCAAGGGCGGCAAGGGCGGCAAGGGCCCCAGAGGCCGAAAGCGGCGAACCCACGCCAGGCTGGTTTCTTGTGTCCGCCCCTTGGAGGTATGTCAGGAGGGGCCAAAACACACGGACACAATTAATCGTCGATCCCCAAGAAAATATGCGAAAATATGGGAAGTCGGGGGGAAGACAAAAACACAGAAAGTGTGTGAAAATATTGGGGATATTTTTATTTGTGTGTATGTACTTGTGTGTTATGGGGCCCCTTTAGTATGGGGAGGTGTCGACTCTCTGCGTGGGGAGGGCCCCAGGCCGCTGGGCGCCGCGAGGAGGCCCGCGGCGGGCGCTCGTGCTCGCGACTTCGGCCTCCCAGAGGGGGGCCTCCCAGAGGGGCCCTCCCAGAGGGGCCCTCCCACCTCCCAGAGGGGCCCTCCCAGTGGAGCCCTCCCAGAGGGGGCCCTCCTAGAGGGGGCCTCCCAGAGGGGGCCTCCCAGAGGGGCCGCCTAGAGGGGCCTCCCAGAGGCCTCTCAGAGGCGCCTCTCAGAGGGGCCTCCCAGAGGGGCCCTCGCATGGGGCCATCCCAGAGGAGCCTCCCCAGAGGGGGCCTCCCAGAGGGGCCTCCCAGAGGGGCCCTCGAGAGGCGGCCCTCGAGAGGCGGCTCGCGACGAGGCACGAGCCCCATGCGGGGATGGGGGCCAGGAGCTCCCGCGGCGCACGGGTTGAAAACATAGAATTACGACGTCGGAGGGCGAACCTCAGGGCCTCCCATGTGTGGACAAAGCCGAGGCGGAGGTGCTTCGCCGTGCGGGCCCTCGCTGGGCCCCCGGGGCCGTCAAGAGCCGACTCGGGATAAGAAGTCGGCCCCCGGGGGAAGGGGTCTGGACGTTTGGAGGCCCCGCATGGGAAAAAAACAGCACATCGGATCTCTGGATGCCCATGAGGGCCCCGCTCGGCGTCCGAGTCCGCTCGGCGTACGAGCCCCGAGCCCGCCGATTGGGCTCGAGTGCCGGCAGGGTTGTGTCTGGAGTACGGCCAGTCGGCGGTCAGATGGGCCCCGACGCCGAACGGGCTCAGAAGGCCTTGGGGGAAGCAGACGCGTCCACTGCGCACACGTGCATAGTTGCTCTCGTGCCCCCAGGGGAGGGCAAGGACCGTTTCCAGCTGGATGGGACTCGGTGAGAGTTTCAAGCGGCAGTGCCAATGCCTCTGGTTCGGGTGTTGCCAGAGGTGTCCGTAATTAAGACCTAAGGTGTCGCTGGGATTTCCAATCAGGCCCCTACGGCCTCCAGAGCACCCTGCACGAAGCCCCAGGGGCTTCAGAATTCAAGCAGTGGCGAGGCGCCCTGGATTGCCTATAGGCCCACGAAAGAATCTTACAATAACCTTCTGTGGCGTGCATGAAATGTTAGTAGACTGAACGTTTCTTGCTGAAGCATTTGTGTTTTAAGACACCGGGTTTATATCATACGACTATTTGTTGTTATTCTAGCCTTCCTTTGTTCAAATAGCATGGCGTGGTAGGCGTACAGCAATGCCAGGACGGTCGGTCCTTGCTGCAAGAACGGGGCGAAAAGCTGGGGACACTTCGGGCCAGAAACACCGTATGCACCCCCCCTACTGGTCGGCCTTGTGTGGGCCACGCTGCGGCTCGGGACGCAGCTCGAAAAGAGGAATGGTACAGTCGGGGCCCTGAAGAAGGAACCCTTTTCGTTGGGGAGGGGCTCCGTGTTCCTTACGTGTTTCACAGCTTGCCTCAGGTTTTCCTTATGTTTTCGATCGGAAATCGAAGTTTAACGTGTGGAAAGAAGGGGCCTCGTTCCTTATTTAGGGTTCCTTAGGTCAACGCCTCGACTGTACTGGCCGGTATTGGCCGCCCCACCAGCGGAGTGCATTCCCCCGCCAGGCGGCCGCGTTCCCCCCCGAGCCTAGTGGTTCTTCCGCCGTGGGGAGCGGTGCACCGAGGGCTACCGCGTGGGCTCGTCGTGGCCCCCTGGGGTCCTCGGCTCGTCTTCCGTACCAGCGCAGGCCGTCCCGGGGGCCCCCCAAACGGTGCGATTCGGGGTGATCGCACCGTTTTGGGACTAGGGTCGTTCTCCGAGGATGTATCTGGCGACTGGGGCCTCCGACGGTGTGGTGACAGACCGTGCGGTGAGATCTTTGGGCATTCCGATGATGTCACCGCACGGTCTGTCACCACACCGTTTTTGAACCTCCTACCCTTGCGCGCAGCCTCCGATGCTGTCGCCTCACCGTCTCCCAAACCATTTGGGGCCATGTTGCCACCATCCTCGCCATTGCTGTTGCCCTTAAGTCTTCTTTTCTTCCTTCTCATCCTCCTTCTTTCATGATTATCCTCCTCCTCCCTTTCTCCATCTTCGTTCTGTTCCTCCCAAGCTGCGCTCCTCTTGCGCCTCATTCCCCTCCCCCTCCCATTGCTGCTGCTGATATTCCGTTTGTCCTCTTGCCTTTTGTTCATCTTTTCTCGTCGTGGTCTTGTTCCCCTGGTGATCGTGCTGCTCGTTCCCATGCTTCACCCTCCTCGTCTCCTTCCTCCTCATCCTCATCCTCCTCCTCCTCCTCGTCCTCGTCCTCCTCCTCCTTGTCATACCAGCGCCTTGCAGGCCCGGTTGGAGAAGGAGGCGAGGATCGAAGAGCTGAAGAAGGAGGTGCAGGCGGGCGCTGGGAGCAGGGAGGGCCCCACTGCCCGCCTCGCACCCCCCCCTGGCGGCGTGGCACCGAGGTGTCCGTGGGGAGCAGGGCATCCGCTGCAAGCTCGGCCTCCAGAGTCCTCGACCCGCGCACCTCGGCAACGCCCGGGCCCGTGATCCCTCTATCGAGACACCCAGACCTCCAGCGTGTTGAAAAATTGTAGGCGCAGGATGTTCGCCGTTTTCGGCCTCTGGGGGCCCTCGTCGGACCCCGGTACCGTCCAAACTACAGTCGAGCAGCTGACTCATAAGAAAGCCCCTCCCATAAAGCTGGGCCAGCGTTCCTTCACCAACTTGCCCGAAAGCTGGCCCAGTCTCTTGAGCACGTTCGCCCCTCCAGCGTGAACAACAAAAGTTGGCTTAGGTTCGTTTCAAGAAGCTCCCGGGAAGGTGGCCCAGATCTCTTGAGTGATAATTGTCTTGATTGCATCTTCGGCTGTACCCAGAATGACAAGCCGGCCTTGGCGAAGTGGTGGCAAGGATGGGGTCGGAGCTCCTTGGAACCCGCATCGAAAAAATCAAGACATATCGGAGGTCTGGGCACCGTGTCCCGCGGAAGGCGACCTCTGGCACTCCGCCGCGCTGGGGTCCGCTCAGCAAGGGGCCTCGCCTTTGAGGCGGCGATGTGGGTCGACCTCTCGCCCTCGGCGGAAGGCACGCAGAGGGCCCTGCGGAAGCAGAACGATCGAGTGTTACTAGATGTGCCTCTGGCCCAAGGTGCCCCCAGGATTGTGAAAGCCTTACGGCCTGTGCCGCCGACCCTGAAGGCAGAACCTCCCGGGAGACATTGCTGGCGTCCCCCCTGGGGGGCGGTTTTCAGACCCAGGACCGCCCTCCCTCACCACAGGCGGGACCTCCCCCGGGACCCCCCATTTGCCCCCAGCATTTCCAAGGAGACCCTCACGGCCTCCGGAGCACCCCTCGCGAGGCCCAGAGGGCCCCAGGGCTTCCAAAAAGAAGCGAAAAGCTTGACGGGCCCTGGGCCAGGGGCACCCTTAGCAACACCCGAAACGAAGGCGGCGGAAACGCGGCGCAGGCCCCGGTGCAGGCGGGCAGAAGTGAGCAGGTGGCCCCCCCAAGGGTAGTCAAGGTTGGCGTGTCCAGGGGCTCAGAGGTCGGACGACATGTGTCAGCACTGTGTAGGCGTTGTCGAGCCACTGCCGCTGCTCCGAATCTCCCAAGTGCGTTCACAGCTCGCAGCCTGACCGCCATCATCCCTCCACCTTGCTATCCTCCCTCTACCCCCTCCCCCACAGGTGCCCGCTCACCTCGATGACATCGATGGGGTCATTTTGACCCCCCCTGGGGGGGCCTCCAAGAGGACCTCTACGACGGGCCAAGAAGACCTCGAGATTGTTCAAGAGCGCTCAAAGACGGCCAAGAAAGATGGCGCCAAGTAGGCTGGAGAGAGATCCAACACGCCCCAAGAGGGCGCCAAGACGATACCATAGGGCCCCCCAAAGGCGACATATTGTATGCTTCCTTTGATTTGTGTGCTAGATTTAGGCGCCCGCACCCTGACGGGCTTCCGACCGCTCGAGACGGCCCACAAGGCCGCCCGATCATTTCAAAATGGCCCAAGATACCCGCACGAAAGAGAGCGCCCGGACGGCCGACGAGGGCGCCAAGACGTCCCAAAGAGTTTCCTCCAAGACGGCCCAAGACAGCCCATAGGGCAACCCGAACACACATGTCGACCCTTTCGCCGCAAGATGACCCAAGGATGGCATAGGATGGCCCCAGGAGCTTCCAAGAGACCCCCATGTGAGGCTCCCCAAGAGGCACCCACGAGGCTCCCCCGAGGCCCCCAAGATCCCCGCAAAATGCTTCCGAAGAGCCCCCGAGTGACTTCCCAAGAGTGCTCTGGTAGCCTCCCAAACGAAGTTTCTGACCCTCCAGGCCCCGACGGCCCGACCCTGCTTGTTCATTGCGACTCCTGACCTGGACTCAGTGTGCGAGCTTCTGAATGCCAATGCTGGGGTGTGGGGTTTATTCTCGAGGCGTCTTTTCTTCGGGACCCTAGGCGCTCCGACTTCCTGAGCAAAGCGCTCAACGAGGGGGAAGGTGGTGAGAAGGAGGAGGAGAAGAGGCCAGACGTGGAGGAGGAGGAGGAGGAGGAGGAGGAGGAGGAGGAGGGAAGATGAGGAGGAGGAGGAGGAGAGGAGGAGGAGGAGGAGGAGGAGGAGCCGCAGGAGCCGCAGGAGTCAGAGGAGCCGCAGGAGCCGCAGGAGCTGGAGGGTAGGACGGATAGGGTGTATAAGGGGGGAGGACGGACGGGGTAGGAGGGGATGTGGAGGACGAAAGGGAGAGAAGAGCAGGAGGGCAATGAGCAGGGCGAGGAGAGGGTGGGGGAGGCGGAGGCGGAGGCGGAGCAGGAGGAGGAGGAGGAGGAGGAGGGCAAGGAGGAGAGGGAACACAGGGATGAGGACAAAGAGCAGGAGGCGGAGGAGGCGGAGGAGGAGGAGGAGAGGAGCAATGAGGAGAGGGAGCACAGGGATGAGGACGAAGAGCAGGAGTAGAAGGAGGAGGAGGAGCAGGAGCAGGAGGAAGAGGAAGATGAGAGCGAGGAGGAAGTAGAGGAGGAGGAGGAGGAGGAAGAGGAGGAGGAGGAGGAGGAGGAGGAGGAGGAGGAGGAGGAGGAGGAGAAGGAGGAGGAGGAGGAGGAGGAGGAGAGGGAGGAGGAGGAGGACGAGGAAAGGGAGGGGGAAAGGGAGGAGGAGGAGGAAAGGGAGGAGGAAAGGGAGGAGGAAAGGGAGGAGGTGGTCCCAAGGGTGCAAAGACATAGGCGTGAGAATCCGCCTCGCCACCATGTGGCAGAACACAGGCTAGTCACCTGAAGCGCCGAGAAGGGGCCAAGACTCGTCCGCTTCCCTGCGACTTCGTCCGAGCCCTTTCGCCCATTCGACCGCCGAGTCGGGCGAGGAGAAGCTGTTCGAGGAGGCGGCTTTGTAGATGCCAAGCACGTGGAGCTTCGTCCCGTACTTCCAGGGGCTGCCGGGCACCCCAGGACTTCGGCCACCGACCACCCGAGAGGGCCCGCCCACAGAGCCACCCACGGGCCCCCACCCCTCGGCCCCAGGACCGCCACCGGGGGTCCCGCCCAGATCGCCAGGGGGCGGGGGGTGCCCGACAGCCGCTCGTGCAGCCATTCCCTGTCGCTCTCGCCAACGCCTCTGAACCCAGAGAGCCCCAGAGGTGAGAGCGCAGACGGGTGCAGGCGGCGCCCGAGGCGAGCACGCTGGGTCTTGAGACCTGCACGTTGGGCTCCGGGACCCCTAGCGGCAAGGCCTTTCCCTCCGGGAGGCACGCGCTGGCTTCACGAGGCCCCGC
Organism: Prorocentrum cordatum; assembly: GCA_963575745.1. NCBI lineage: Eukaryota > Dinophyceae > Prorocentrales > Prorocentraceae > Prorocentrum > Prorocentrum cordatum. The sequence continues at coordinate 183,941 of CAUYUJ010002113.1, read as the reverse complement.
ACGTCTTGCAAAAGAGCAGGCTCGGGAGGCCGTCGGCACCGCCTCCGACATCACACGCAATAGCAGAGTGCCCTTTAAAGAGCCACGGCCTTCCACTGATCCCCCCCGCCCCGAAATCCACCCCGTCCCCCGTTTGGGGGGCAGCCTCGGGCTCGGGCGTGGGAGCGCAATTTATTTCTGCCCATCCAGAGAGCTCTCGGGCCTTCAAGGCCTCATGCAGGGCAGCAACTTCATCTTCTAGCCTTTGACTATCACTAAGCTCCAAGACTACCTCAGAGGTTCCTACCACCCCGTCAGTGTCGGCAGAATCCTTGACAACGAGCCTCGGCCAACCCATCTGACAAGCTCCTGGGCACGCACCTCGCAAGCTTCTACACAGGGTTCTCTGCACAGGGGTGTTCCACAGGCCAGCTCCTTTCCATCAATCTGCAGCAGCGTCACCGAGCCTACGCCATGTGTCTGCAAACGAGGAGTCCTCACTGGCACAGGTGTGAGCTCTGACTTTACAGACGTTGGTCGAGCTGCGGTGCTTGGGACTCGACGGGCACGGTGCTTTTTGGGGGGGGCCAATTTGCGCAGACGATCGCGTCTGCACACTTGTTGGGGAAACCAGAGAGACAGGACAGGGGCCCGTCCAGATCAGGTTAGGCAGAACTGCCCCCTCCGCCTTCTCCCGGGACTCCGGTGCTCGTCCGCGCGTTTTCGGCCCCCGGCGGGGCTGAGAGTGAGGCACCCGGGGAGGCACGCCTCGTGGCGCGCCGTGCACCATCCTGAGGCTGGAGCCGCTCGGGCCCGCCCTCTGCGGCCCGACTCCTGACGCGTCTTGCCGCAGCCGCACTTGCACAGCATGCAGAAAGCAAGGTCCTCGGCATCTCTCGCGCTTGGACTCGGGGGCCATATGCCGGTGGGGCAGCTCCGCACACGGCGCCGCGGAAGCTTTGACGCACACCCCCCGACCAGCCCGCTCTGCGCAGGCCTCCGTGGGATGTGCGAAACGACGGCCCAGCCACAAACACTTCCCAGACATGCACCCAACAAATCCTCCTCCTCCTCCTCCTCCTCCTCCTCCTCCTCCTCCTCCTCGACGGCCCAGCCACAAACACTTCCCCTGAGAACAGCCAACCAGACGTGCACCCAACAGATCTGCTGCACTGATGCGCCTCAGCCACCTCCCTCCGTCTGGCCGAAGCGGTGCTCTGGCGAGGGCGTCATCCCACGCGCAAGAGAGCTCTGCCTGTCGCGGCCCACCGGCGGCTACCACCCTGGCAGCCTCAGGCAGGCTAGCTGAACTCCCCTCCCTCCGTATGACATCAGACAAGGGGCAATCAACAATTCTATGCCGTAGCGAAACAACGCAGCCGCAGCAAGAGGGGTCGGCGGCCTTGCCAGCTAGGATAAGGCGCTGCTGGCACCAGTGCGCTCCATCGCTGCCGGACCGAACCGCATGCTGGTGCCTCTTGCGCCAAGCTTCCGAGGTATCCTTCTCCTTCGCTAGCTCGGCCAGCACGGGGCCCCAGTGGATTTCTGCCGCCCACGGAGCTTGAAGCCGACGCAAAGCCACGACATCCGAGGCCGCCTGCGCGGCCTGGCGAGCCACCTGGCACAGGAAGCCAGGCGGAAACAAAGAAGACGGGTGCACCTCTCTCCAACTCGCTAGAAAAATGGGCGCGATGCCGAGGCGAGAGGACGCTTCGCCCTCTCGCGCGGGGGGATGTGCGCCCCGTCCCGCTGCTCCCACACCTTTTGCGGCGTGGACGGCAGGACGTCCGTATTCAGAGCAAATGCGTTGATGTTGCGAAAAATCTTCACATGTAGAATGGGAGGGCCTCGACTGATTTGCGATCGGCCGGAGTAAATGAGAAATGAGGATGGACAGGGAGAGGAGGACAATGACGTGAGAGGTAGTCGTGAGAGGTATAGATCATGGGCAGCTCTTCCCGATGTGCACAGTTCAGCCTTGGCGCTCCAGGCCAGCATCGACGCGGCCGCGGAGGCGGCCAATGCCACAGGCGAGCTCGTCGACAAGGTGCAGGCGGCATCGAAGGAGGCGGTTGGCAAGGCGCCCTCCCTCGCCGTGCCTGCAGCCGTGGTGTCCCTGCCTCTCCGAGGGCCAGGGGGCCAACAGAAACAGTCGTACACACATTGTCCATTGGACAACCGGCAGAAGTATTGAGCCATCTGGTTCGTGTGATTACTTATCATGGATCGGTTTGGTTGTATACAGCCAAGATGCTGGACTTAGGGAGGAGCACGGTGTCGGTGGTCGTCATCGCCTTCCGTTTTCCGTGCCTCGTCCGTCGTCCGTCGTCGTCGGTTTCCTTACAATGGAAGCCCATGCCAAGAAACACCGTGCTTGCCTCCAGTGTGCCATGGGCTTCTTGGGTGTCGATGGTTTTGCCATGAAAAAAAGACGTTCCCACAGCGAAAAACAATGAACGTCCTGGGGTCTCAGGGTTGGGTTTCTTGCGGAAAATGTCTTGTGGTCGAGCTCCTATTGCACAGTCGAACAATGAGACGTGTGGTCTATGGCTGAGATGAGGACCACTTTGGGTTCAGGAGGGGCTATCCTTAGACCTGGATAGTGGAACCGATTCGTGGCCGATGGTCGCCGTGGCCAGAAAAGGCCCCTGTGTTCCTTACTCAGCGATCACAAGGGTAGCACGATGACTGCATTTCCCCCTCCCTGCCCCTCCCAACCCTCAGAGAAAAGCACGTTAAGTTCTGAAGACGCGCTGTCGGTGGTCGTCGTGGCCGTCCGTCGTCCATGGCTCGTCCGTCGCGGCCATCACTGTCGGTCGTCCGTCGTCGCCGTGTATCATCGTCGCCGTCCGTCGTCGGTTTTCAATCAGGGCCCATTTTGATCCGATCGATCCGATTCGATGTCGGCTTCGCACGGCTCGATCTGACTCGATTTCGATATTCGGGCGACCCGATGCGGCCCGATGCTTGCGTGGTGTTGTTGTGCATCTTGGCGCGGCCGATCCGATTTTATTTCGATTCCGTGCCGATGCAGCCCTTTCTGACACACATTCCGACTCGACCCGAGCTCACGATCCGATGAGGATGGTTTTTGTCCATCGTTCGTCGTCGCAGGTTTCCTCTGAACCCCAGGACAGGCCCTTAATCCAGCATGGATGAACATCTTTCCTCGCCCCACCGTCACGGTTTCTCAACGAACGATCATATGTGTACGATCGTCTGGATATGTTTTTAAAAATGTATATAGTTCTGGTTCGAGCGTTCCGCGGTCTCCAGAGCGGGGACGAATATGCCCACCCCCTGGAGTTCGGGCGTCTGTGTCACACACTGGCATCTTGCATGCGTCTCATCTCATGAAACCCGATGTCCCTGCAATATTACGATAAGGGGCTGGAAATGTCCCGTGATGTGGAGCGAATCGGTGCTGTCATCTTTTTGGGCACCCGGACCAAAACTATGACCGCCTACGAGACCCACTCAACCACATAGCTTTTGATGGTGAGGTTGGGCTGGAACAACACGATTCGCAACTCCACGGGGAACAAGTCCTGCGGCACAGAGATATGGCCCAGCCGACGCATTCCCCGAAGAAACCACATCGTCAAGGTATGGCAACCACCCGAAGGACTCAGGCCGCATCGGCGCTGTCCGCGTCAACAACAGCACGCAGTTCGACTACACGTTCACCGCCGTGTATTTCCCACCACGGGCTCAGAAAACGCACTACTGCTGCGAAGAACGAGGTCGTGGTTGACAAGACCATCGTTTACTTACACGGCATCCTCTCCCCCTTGCCGAATCGCACCTGCGTGTTCATCGGCACCGACCTCAACGACAGCCTCCAACACCGCGGAGATGACGACGCAACAGTCGGACAACACGCTCGAGGCGAAGAGCATGATGCTGGCGACGCACTCCACCTGCTCATGACCGGACACGCGCTCTGCGCCACCAACACCCACTACTCATGCAGACCGACCTGCCACGGCGTGCGCGGACACTTCGGCCACATCGATTACATCGCCGTGCCCATACGCTACTCCCCCCCGAGTACGACGACACAACATCGCATACCGACCTGCGACACGACAACAAACATTGCCATCCCCAATCCCCACGCCTCCTCGACCACATGATGTTGCACCTGGACGTTGAGTGCGCCCTCACGTTCGACCAGCCGAAGACGGTACCGCGGTGGGACTACACCCGCATCCTCTTTGCAGGACTCAAAGCACAACATCAATAATGGGCGCCGCAACTGCGGGATGCCATCGAGATGGACCTCGCCAACCACCTCAACGAGCGCGGCCTCCGCGACATGGCCGACTGGGTTGAGCGCCACACCATGGAGGACGGCTGGCAACAACTACTCACTATCATCCGAGCGCGTGCCCTTGAGTATTTCGAGACCTCCCAAACAACGACCGACCACGAACTCCAGCACCTTACCGCACAACGACGAGCAGCACTGCATGCACGGACAGTGGCACGCAAGAGCCACGTCGACGACCTCGAGCACACCTTCCCCCCACGACGGTGTAGCGCCGAATGCAAACGACTACGCCGACAAATACGCGAGCACCGAGACGCACAGCACCATCACGAACTAGAGCAAGCAGACGAAGCGGCATTTGAAGCTGAAGTGTGGGAAACATGCCGACGACTTGCAGGTAACGGCAAAGGCCCAGGCAAACGGTGCCACTTCGACCTCCCCGACTCCCGACCCTCCATTACGACATGGACCGAGGACATGGCTCCACCAACTGCTGACGGCGGCATGGAAGCCCACCCAGTCGACATCATGCAGTTCATCCAGACAGCCGCTGACCACGACAACACGTTCTGCCTTACAGCACACCAATGGCGCCACGCTGAGCGTGACTTTCGACCGATCCGACGCCGGCTACGACAGCATTGTAAACGACGACGCGCAGCACCTGAGTGTTTACCAGCCGACAGATGGGCGCTACTCCTGGTCGATCGCAACGACGACGACGGCGCCGGAGCACGCGATCCCGCCCAGAGCTTCCCTGGACTACTTCTGCATGACGCTATCCTCGCACAACTTGCAGCCGTTCGCCAGCATCAACGCATCAACGCGCTGTGGAACCTCTCGCAGACGTACCAGGTGAGCAAGATGAATAACAAACCACGCACGCGAGGCACACGCCTTCGCCGCGGACTCTGCCCCTTCGGCAAAGCTTGGGTCGCATCCAGGCAGACGCTTGCGACCGCGCCGATCGATGACGCAGAGCATGGTCACGTGCGAGCGCGCTCCAGATCGGCGGCAATCACACAGTCGGACTAGCATTGCGGCGGGGACTATAATAACTCCGACTCGGCCACATCACCGCCAAGCGCGACATGCCGAACGCCTTCGCCGCGGTCGACCACCCCCACATCGACGCAGCAGCGGGGTCCATCTGCCGGCCAAGAGAATGCGTCATTTTGAAGGGGCGCCACCGACGCGCTGCATGCGTCATCGCGAATGGCATCGACACCCAAGGCTACCAGAGCACAGTTGGCTGCTGCATGGGCGACTCTGATGCCGCGATCAAGTTCCGAGCGTCCTCCATGCCGCCGACTGCGGCTCGGAACGAATTTTGACACGCCGACGCCACCGCGTCACTAGTTGCAGGCTGCGAGCTTGCCAGCGCCAGCGTTGGCCCCAGCGCGCGCAAGTGCGCAGACGTCCTCGCGAAGACCCACCTGTGCCGCGACGCCCAGATGGCAGCCTACAAGATATAGACCTCCGACAGCATCCTGAAGAACAAGCTCAACGAGATCGGCCCCCAGCAGAACGGAGGGGAGACAGCTGTCCGACCCGCCTTTCTTGGCGCTGGGGCACGTCGACACGCGCGCTCGCTACGCTGCGGTAAGATCGAGGTTGGCGGCGAAGCGCACCACTCCACGATCTTTCTTGGTTCCGCGTCGCAAGCCAACGGCCTCGACGACGCCGAGCTCAAGGCGCGCTGCACTGCTACAGCTCGAGGGCGGCGCAGCACGGGGCGCTTCTGGATTTCTCGCAGATACCTGGGACGACGGAAGATGGTGTTTCGCTGCCAAGTCATTTCAGCTGCGCTTCCTGGGATGGAAGCACGCGTGCTAACCGCGCCACGACTTGCGCGACTGGGCGCATTCGTTGCAAGATGCGCTCGCGCTCCACTACCGGGCAGCACCGCCCACAGCAAGCAAGCGGCCGACGACAACGACGAGAGTTGCACCAAGGAGGTTATCAGAAACATCTTTTCCATCGAGTTCTGGAAGAGATTGATGACGGCCCCGGCCTCATTCGACCCCCTCATGCTGCGCCTGAAACGATGGCAACGAGTCGCCGCGGAACCTGCGGACCGCGCCCAACTTCTTGCGAGCGCACTCGGCAAGCTACAGTGCGAGACGACCGCGATTGAGTTCGCGCGGGCACCCGCGGGGCCTGCGCGACCTACATTCACGCGCGTGGACAATCTTTGGCGACGCCAGTGTTACGAGGATGTGAAGCTACTTCGGGTCTTTGCTGACGGGCGCGCATGCCTCGACGCGTTTGGCGACGACCTGCTGGATCTTGTCCGACCGACCCTTGGCCGCGATGCGTTTATTAAGCTTGCGTCCAGACGACTGCGGAAATTGCGGCTGGAACAGCCCGCCCCACCGCGCAGGTTGCAGCCAGAGACCGATGATCCCCAGCTTCGCCGCGCGCGCGGTTTCCAGCGCGAAGATGGTGCGATGCGCCTGTTTGCAGCAGAAACGAAACAAGCGCCTCGAGCCCATCAAAGCATGAGCGGGGAGGGAGGAGAGCACGGGCGGGCATTCGAACGCACGAGATACACGATCACGACCAATGTTCAAATTGCCGTTCGACAGTCGCGAGCCGACAGACACCGATAAATCGCCTAGCTGCCGCTTATCGCTCGGGCCGGTGCCGCTGCCTGAAACATCGCTCAGTTTCCATTTTCGAAGCGAACGACTCCGCGCAGCTGTTTCGCCCGAGTGAGGACTGCGAGTTGTCATTATCCACCTTTCCTGCCCCCCAGGCCCGCATTGCCGACGCCCATCTACCTGCGCCGCGACCCCATGTCCCGGATGAGCTCTCTCCCCGCCGCTGGCGAGCCCGCGGGCGCGGAGGCGAGCGGCCCCGCGCCAGCGAAGCACCGCCGTCGCGGAGACAAGCCACGCGGAGAGCGACAGACTGGTGCGAAGACCAACGAGCTGATCGACATGGGCTCCCTCCAGCTTAGGAGGAGTCGGCTTGCAGGGGGGGGCGGGCGCGGGGGAGGCGCCAACGACCGCGCCGATTCCATCGCGGCCCGCTGCCCCTTCCCGGGACTCTAAGGAATCCTCCGGGCCCAGTCGGCCTCGCAGTCGGCGCCGGCGTCGCGCCGCCCGCGAGCGCCAGCCGGCGGGCGGGCCGACCTTGTTGCGCATGTTTGGCGCGAGAGACCCGCGCGGGCCTCGCGCTGTGCCCGCGCCCCAGGGCGACGGCCCAGGCCCTTGTAGCCCCCCGCGCTGACGCGATGGCCTCGCGCGCGGCGCAGGAGCGGGCGCCGCCGACCGTTCGGTTCGGTTCCGCGCACTTCTCATGCGAGAACGCAAAGCCCCCCATGCTGCTCGCGCGCTTTGCGCGCTGAGCAGCATGGGGGGCGACGGCCGCGCGTTCAATGGGAAACCGCAACGCAAGTTTCCATTCCCGCGCGCGGGGCGGGGCATGAACTTACAGATGCGCCGACGGTCGAGAACTCGCGCGCGCGCCCGCGCCTGCCATGTTGGGCGTGCGCACTGGGCCCGGAAATCTGCGGCTCGGCCGCCCGATGCGCCCCAAAAATCGCTCCGCCTCCCCCCCCGCCCCCCTCCCCCTCAAAACTCTTCCGCGCTCCTGGAAAAACCATGCCGCCGAGGCGGGGGCTCGGGCCGCGGCCTGATGGTCCCCGGGGCACAGGGGAATCAAAGGAATCAGTACGGAATCAGTACAGAATCAAAACAGAATCGGCACAACTGCGACCCCTGATTCTAGCGGAATCAAAAGAATCAGCACGGAATCAATACGGAATCAAAGGAGGAATCGGCGATGGAACCAGAATCGGCCAGAACGGGGAAGTAGGCCAGAATCGGTGCCAGAACCCATGGAGAGAGGCCTTTTTCCCGCGAGTTCATTGCGGCGGGTCCGCGACGCGGGCGCTCCGCGCGACTTCGCTGGTTCAGCGAGGCGCGCAGTCGGCGTTCAGAGTGAACAGGTTGTTTTCAGGGCGATATCCTGGCGGCGCGCTGGCGCATTGCGCATTTGCGTATTCCTGGCGGGCTGTTTGAGGGCGACCCGGCAGCGTCGGCCGAATGGCCCGCAAATACCGCGCGGCCGATCGCGCGCCCCATGCGGTCACGTCGACCGCCGTGCGCCGCGACGGCCGCGCGCCCCGGACCGCGCCATTGCCGCGTTGGATTGGACGGCGCAGCGCCCGTCCTCCAAAAGTCGTCACATGCATATCGCGCGTGTCGAGCCAGCAGCAATCGCTTCCCAGAAGCAGCCTTGACAGGCGCCCCATGCCCGCTGTCGCCCGCTTCCGATCCAAATCATAGTTTCTTAGGATGCGCTTGCGCGAATGTGAGCGCGCGGGCAAGTAACGCGTGCGCGCGCTTGGCGCAGCATGGGAAATCCAACATGGAGCCCCCCCGGGGCGCGGGGCGCCGGCGACGCCTCCGCCCGCCCCCCGCGCGCCCGACCCCCCCCGCAAGCCGACTCCTCCTACTCCAGCTCGAAGAGATGGACATGAAAGAAATACGCCTGTTCCCAATTGTCACGAAGCTACTGCTGAACGTCGATGAGGCAGCGGCAGACCGAAGCCACCCTGATCATGACATACCTCAACTCACCCGGCGCCAAGACCATCGTAGCCATCCGCGCCCGAGTCCGAGCCTGGGCACGCCGAGCCGAGGAACTTCGAAGCAACACGCCGCAGGCGCAGATCGACGCCGAGATGGCCAAGATAGGCACCATCAGCACCGCCGCGCTCGCAGGTCCCCTCGAAGGTCTGAGTCAGGAATGCGCAGCCGTCGGCGGACTCAACCAGCAGAATCGCAAAGGATTCCACCATAAGCTTCAGCAGATGGACATCGAGGCCGTCGCCGAGCTCGTTCCGCTTGTGAAAGCCAGCGGCACGTACGACCAGGCACAGTGCAAGCCCCAGCTGAGCTTCCAGAAGAACAACGACGTCGACTTCTCTGTGATCCACGACGCACTCATCCAGACGGGCGCGATTTACAAGCCAAGACAGGCAAGACAGGGGCCGACGGTGCACATGGAGCGCATCCTCCACGCGCAGCTGGTGAAGATGGACGACATGCTGATACGATAAGCGACGCAATTTCCCGAATATGTTGCACGCGCCACAGTTGTGCGCAGTGGAGCATAGCACAGATTCCGACGAGTACGAATGGGGGCATGGGGGCACTAACACTTTGCATTCGCCGTCATCGCAGAGGGCATCTACCGATTCCGAGGTCATGGGGAGCCCAAAACTGAGTCCGCCTACATCGCAGATGGCATCTACCGACTCTCAGAGCATGGGACACCCACTTCTGAGTTTGCTTACAACTCAGATGGCATCTACAGCTCAGGACATGGGACGCCAGCCGCTGAGTTCGCCTACGACGCAGATGGCATCAACAGGTTCGAAAAGTCCGGGACGCCTCAGACTTCGTTCGCGTACCCCGCAAATGGCATCTACGAGTCCTCGGGGCATGGGGCGCCACTGGTTGCGTTCGCCTTCATCGCAGATGGCCTCTACCGTTTTTCTGGGCATGGGAGGCGGCGGCGGCGGCTGCGGCGGCGGCGGCGACTGCAGCGGACAGAAATCGGTTTTTCCCCAGAAGCCCACTCTGCGTCCGCCTACATCCCAGAGAGCATCTACATATTCTAAGGACATGGGAAGCCCAGAGATTCTGAGTTCGCCATCGTCGAGCGGGGCCTCCACCTTGCAATCTAGGACTGCTGCGCTGCTAGCACGCGCCCGTCCGATTGCAGATTGGCATCCCGTGAGTGTCCCTGTTGAGCCGCCTTCTGTCTGATCCGATTGATAATCCTGCGAGGCACCCCAGGATCCAAAATGGCGCCCCTGATCCTGTCAACCCTCATCCTCCTGAGCCGCCCCCCCCCCCCCCCCACACCCCCGCCTCCACCCCGCCCCGCCCCGCCCCACCCCGTCCCCACCCCCCGCCCGCGCCGAATTCGAACGCGCCCCGAAGCGGCTTCGCACACATCTTGTCTTCTCGCAGCCGTCAGCGACGGCGCGCGGCGCTTCAGTGCCGCCTAGTCTCTCGCGGCACCGATCGGGAACGCGTGGGATCAGCAGGCGCTGAAACCTGCGCCTTTGGACGTTTGGCCCGCGTGTGACAGCGCGGTTGATCTTCGGGCGCGGCCCGGTCCTAGAGGCACGCTGCGGTTGATGGCTCCACGTAAAATTAGGTGTATGGATGTGCGGCAAGCCCCACCCTTGTGATCTATATACGATTATTGGATTAGCTTGCGTGACCAATGGAAATACATAGGTTATATATATATATATATATATATATATATAGATACGCGCATAAATTCCCTTCCCATATGAAATGATGAGGGGAGCCCCCGGATGGCCACCGCCTGAGTCGCCCCCCCCGATGCGTTTCGGACGATCCCGAAGCCGTTCCGAGACGGCCCGAAGACGCGGCCAAGACGGTCCACGAACGGTCCCACTGACATCCAAGAGGGCTCCAAGTGGGCTCCAAGACGGCCCGAGACCGCTTCAAGTGAGCCCAGGACCGCCCAATAATATTCGAATGCGGCCTAAGATGGCGCCAGATCAGTCCAACAGGGCCAGCAAACGGTCCCAGAGGCCCCCCCAGACGACCCCCAAACTGGTTTCAGGAGACAAGACAACAATTTGCATGTGTTTTCGCAGGCGTTGCAGATTCTCGCCTTCCCGGGCCCCCGACGGCCCGCGACGGCCCAACAGCCAGAGACAATCGCCCCAAAACGATTCACGATGCGCCCGAGGAGCCCCGAAGCGGCCCAAAAGAGCCCGAAGACGGTTCAAGACAGCCCCCAGACGGCCCATGACAGTCCCATGGAGCTTGGGAGAGGCCCCCAAGAGAGCCCCGACAAGGCCCCAAGAGGCCCCGAAGAGGATTTCTAGACGGGCAGAGCCCCCCAAGATGGACCAGAACGGCCCCAGGACAGCCCGCGAGGATTCGAAAACAGCCCAACAGGCCCCCACGGGACCCCCAAAGGGACCTAGAGGCCAACCCCGTCGATTTTCGCTTGGCGTTTGCTTGATGTTCGTTTTCTCACGTGCGCAGCTTTCAGCGCCAAGCCTCCCAGAACGAACGATAACGGAAGCGCGACGACGATGCCAAAGGGCCCCCAAGCGAACATCTCAGAGTCTTGCGTGGCTTCCCCTGTAGGCTTCGGCTCAAGACTTCCGCCGATGTCCACCGCGCGCAAGCGGCCGGCCTCCCGCGGACGCCCCAGCGCAGATACGCTGCATTTCATGCGTTGCGATCAGGACATTCCGCGGCTGGACATCAGTATCTATCGACGCAATCGAGCCTCCCGAGCACGCCTCGCTTGCACCGCTCGTGCCCCGCAAGATTCCGGCCTTTCCCGGCGCCGAACAGATGCGCGCCGCGTTCGGCGCGGGCTCTCTCTGCCAAAGGAAGCCTTCGCCACCGACCGCGATAGGTCGCATGACAGCGTCCGCCGCGAATGCAGCACAATAGGTCGACCAGCCCTCGAAGACGCGCCGTTCTCCGTCAGCGAAAACTGGACCTGCCGGCATTGCTTATCCTCTCCCCCCCTTCCGAGTCTCACGTTCTGCTGCAGCAGTGGCAAGTGGGCGGTCGCAGTCGAACAGTTCCCCCCCCTTCCATCGCCCTCCTTTGTGGAAAATCTTCCGCCCCACTTCCCCAGCTCGGGGCGCCGCGGGCCAGCTCGCGCGCGACCCCGCCGCCAACTCGTAACTTTCCTCGTCTGACAGGGTTCACGGCCACCAGCCGCCGCTACAACAATTCATTCGCTCTGGCTGTTCACGAGGCCCGCAGCGCTGGAAGTACGAAAGATCTCCGATTCGGCAACTGCATGCGCCCTTCCAACCTCCGGATCCACGGCGCGATGTATTGGCGACTACTCACGGCAGCCGACTCCACCGCTGTGAGATATCTCGTCGTCGACCCTTACCAACGCGGTCGGCAGGCTACTGCGTTGCAGCCGGACATGCCGCTGCTCCGTTGCCTCGAACGTCTCTTATTGCCCATCAACCCCTTCATGACTGAAATCAAGCGCCTCGGAGCTCCACGTCGCCCTGGCCCCGGCGCAGCGGTGCACTTGAAATGGGGCGAGGGTATCAACGAGCTCGCCGCCATCGCCGACGCGTCTGACAGTCGCGCTCAACCTCGCACAGTCACGTTCCGACTGCAGTCGCCCACCTCCCCCAAGCACTTCCATCTATTACATCTTCTTCGAACCACTGTCCTATCCATTGTGGTTCCCATCTGGCGGGCGCGGGTGGAGCCCAGATGCCACGGTCAATTGCGCGCACATCAGCCACATGTGGTGGCACCGCCAATTCGTGCCACGGTTATCCCGCATACACGCTTGCGGACGGTTGCTCAACGAGTGGCCCGTCAACATGTAATGTCGCATTGATGGCGAAAGGTTGAGTCTCCTCTGGCGCGACCAGCCCAAATTGCGCAGCACCCGACGTCAAGTCTGCGAGATGGTTGCTACCTCCGCTAGTCCAGCTCCTACTGCGGCCCGCGTGCCGTTGCCTTCCAGAGCGCGAGGCTCCCCGCGACACCTCCGACGTCTTCGGGTCGATTGCCTGGAACTGGCGCGTCGGCAAGGACCGCCCACTTTCTTTTTCACTTTACCTTGCAACCCATACTGGCCAGACAGAAATCCAATCCGCCCTCCTGCCTGGACAGACCGCTGCTGACAGACCAGACGTCGTCGTCCGCGTGTTCCATTCACGACTCCTGGAGATAGTTTCCTTCTTCAAGACCGACTTCTGCAGGCGCGAAAGTACCTCATCCGCGTCATTGACTACCGGATGCGAGGCCTGCCTCGTGCCCACATTGCGTTCGCAGTGGAGAACCCGCCGTGCACGCCTGAGGAGATCGATGCTCTCATAGATTGCGAAGTCTTTCCTAAGACTGGCCCAGTCCGCGACTGCGTTCTGCTTCGTATGATCCATCGGTGCAAGCACTCCTGCCACTCGGACGACCCCGCCCAAGAGTGCATCAAAGGCTGCCCATGGCCGGTCGCCGACACTACCAAGATTGACGCCTGTGGGTACCCACGCCATCGTCGACGCCCAGGCTCCGTCCGACACATGCCCCAAATGCCAGTCCGGCGGGCCTGCATACGAACGACGGAATTGTTGCTGCAACCGACTGGTCGTTGAGCGTTCCCTCCGCATTCGCTTGAAGTGGGACGGTCACGCGAAAGTTAAGCTCGTCTGCCGGATGACCTTCCCCCCGCCGCGGCCGCCGCGAGGTACGCGCCAACGCCCGCTTAGAGCAGCCGCGGCGCATGGAATTTAGCCGCGCAGGGGAACGCGCGACCCCCACGTTCGAAAAAGTTCCCGTGCGCGGGCCAGCTGGCCAGCCCCGACCTCAAATACCAAGCCGTCTGCGCGAACCACAAATTGAGTTTGCCTGTCGTCTTCCCGTTCGCCCCTGGACATGCCCACTCCTTGCGAAAACCCACAGCGACGACGGCCCCGCGGCGCCGGCCTGCCTGGAGAGCGCCACACGCCCCCATCCTGGGCCCCGGAGCATTTCAACGGCCGTCGACGTGGACCAAAAATTGGTTCGGCCCGTTGGGTGGCTCTTCGCCTCCAGACATGCTCACTCCTCACGAAAACCCACGCCCATGTGGGCCCCGCGGCGCAAGCCGCCCGGAGCGCGCCTAAAGTCCCCCACCCCAGCCCCCAAGATCCCCCCAAAAACAGCCGTCGACGTGAACCAAAAATTGGTGCGGCCCCTTGAACGCCCCCGCGCTGCTCAGTCTTCACGAAAACCCACGCCCACGTCATCCCCGCGGCGCGGGCCGACCAGAAGACGCCCAACGTCCCCCACCCCGGTCCAGTTGAAGAAAAGCGGCCGTTGACGTGACTGCTTCAGATAGTCGGTGTCCTCCTGGGCCCCGCGGCGCAACTTGACGCCCCGCCAGCGCGAGCAGGGCCCGACTTCCGGCACGGCCGCCGGCGCGACCACCAGCACGATTACCAGCACGACTTGGAGCGCGACCTCCAGCACGAGCACCAGCACGACAACGAGCACGACAACCAGAACCCAAAGCCAGCAAGACTGCCGGCACGGCCACCAGCACGACCACCAGCCCGACCGCCAGCACCACCACCAGCATCAGCGCCAGCACGACCGCCCCCACGACCACGGTGGACCGCGGCGCCGTTGACGGGGGCCGCCGACATCTTGGCGTGTCTCCGGCGTTCGGGGGCCTTGTGACGAGTCGCCACCATGACCAACACGACCGCCACCATGGCCATCAGCACGGCCACCGGCGCACCCACCAGCACGATTCCAACACGAACAGCAGCACGACCACGAGCACGACCACCAACACAAATGCCCTCCGTGATCTGTCCTCCTGCAACCACAGCATCCCTAACCCTCTAGAACCGTCAGCTCGCGACACACATCACATATACACCCTTACAGCCAAAGAGTTTACGAGCGCACCACATGCTGTCGTTCACAACCGCGAAGGGGTACGAGATCCGCGCTCCTGCGCAGAGAATGAGGATGAGGGACAAGATGTTGTCGCGAAGCGAAGCGAGCCAACAATATCTTGCGTATGTAATAATGATACAAATATGTGTATATATATATATATATATGTGTGTGTTTGTGTATTCGTGCATGTGCACAGACATAGATGTATACATGTGCGGGTAAGTTCATATACATACATAGACATGTATGTAAATACGCATGTGGGTTTGTTTGTATATGTGGATGTGTGTATGTATGTATGTATGTGTACATGTATGTGTGTGCGTGTATATGAATACACCTCTTCCTATATGTTTGGAAGCAGGGGGGGCGGGAAAAACCCTCCCCCTCCACCCCAGACTGGACTCCACGGGATCTGGGGCTTCGGGGTCCCTCGGACGCCTTTGGAAGAGGTCCCCCAGCCTTGCCGCGCCTCCTAGGGCGCCTTGCTGGACCTTGCCCAGCAGACCCACAGCGATCAGAGAAATGGTCGAAGAGACGCAGAAGAACCCCAAGACAACGCAAGACGGCCTCAAGACGGCACAAGAGGCCCCCAAGACGGCCCAAGAGGCTCACAAGACGCCTCAAGAGGCCTTCAGGAGGGCCCCCAAGAGGTACACATCTGCCCATTCCATAATGAAAACATGCGTTCTCAACATATTCCTTGTCTGTGTCGTAGCAGCGTTCACGACGGCCCAAGAGGCCTCCGAGATCGCCCCAAGACGGCCTAAGAGGCCCCCTACAGGGCTTCAAGGCAGCCCAAAAGGGCTCCAAGACTGCCCCAAGACGGCCCAAGAGAAACTCACAAGGCCCTCACCGGCTCCCAAGAGAGACCCACGAGGGCCATGGGAGGTCCCGAGAAGGGCCCAAGATGACCCCAAGAAGGCCCGTAGAGGGACCGAAGACGGTCCATTTTGGCTTCAAAAGGACCCCAAAGCGGCCCAGAAAGGCGCCCAACAGGTCTTCAGGGGTCCCCAAAGATCGTGAGAGACATTCGTAAGGCCCGCAAGAGGTTCCCTAACGAGGAGCCTCCGCCAAAGACGTGCCCGCCCATGCTGCCTCGTGGACGCTCGTGAGGCTCCGCGCCGTATAGCTTACACCAGTCTTTTCTCGTCGCGTACCTTCCACAACGCTGTTCCCGACATTGATCATACCACCTGTCCTGCACCATAGAGCTTACATTCTCTGGATACCACCACATCGCCCGACTTACACCATACACCACACAGCTACCACCGCACAGCTAGCACCGAAGAGCTTCCACCGCATAGCTCACACCACATGGTTGCCACAACATCGCTCACATCACATAGTTTAAGCAGCAGAACTTTCACCGCCGGAGTTCAACACCTCACTCTTCGGAGTGATGTCTCATAATCGTTGCTGGTTGTATGCCGTTGGGAGCCGCTGGAAGCCACCAAGCTTATTGGAGCTTCTGTATTTTTCGGAGGTTTGGGTTTGACGTCGGCCTCCAGAAGCCGTTGCAACCCGGAGGGCCTGAAGAACAGATCTTGGAGTGGAGAAAACGACACCCAAGAAACAATTTGTCCTCCAGAATGGTAAGTTTACGTCGCGTCGACGCGGCGGCGACACCGGCGTGGGCGTTCGTAATGAACGCGGGCAGTGGTCAGGAATCGGCTGGTGTTGAACGGGAATGCGCGATCGTTCCCAGTTGAAAGAACCAAACGGTGTCAAACATCGACGCGCAGGCCGTTACGACATTTGCCGGCGCAGGATACAGCGAGAGGACACGCGATTTTGGTTTAACGTTTTTTTGAAGTTTGCAGGTGGCGTTTTCGTCGCCACGTCATCGGGTCCGCCTCGAAATTCGAATCACAACGCCCCCCAAGAAAAATCGGGTGGCGCACGAACATGTAAATCGAGGGCGAGACCAAATAAGGAACGGGTAAGGAGACTTTAAAGAAACGGCCACACTTCGAAGGCCAAAGAGGATGACGCCAAGTGCCAACAGGTGCGAAGCTTGAAGGACCAAGGTGCGTGGCGCGAAGCACCAACGCAGTCTTGCATATATGTATGCGTATATAGATACATAATGTATTTATTTCCTATCTATCTCTCTCGTTCTTTCTCTGTCTTCCGTCACCCCCTCTTTCTCCCTCTCTCTCTCTCTCCCTATCTCTCTCTTTCTCTTTCTCCCTCTGTTCGCTCTCTTCTTTGAAAACAAAAGAACCATTATGTGACTCGGCCATAAGGGGAATCGGCTTGCAAATCCGCCACAAATTGAATCAACCTGCAAATATGTTACAAAAGAAGCCGATTTGTAAATATGGCATGAATTTTCATTGTGCACGGCCCCAGAGACAAAATGTCGAGGCCTCGGAAGAGGTGTTTTTTTGTTGTTTTGTTGTGTTTACTTTTTCTTATTCCCTCATTGGCTTTGACTGCACAGGCACAACGGAAACCAGTTCGCAGCCTTGAGAACACGGCGGCATATATAAAGACACAAGGTGCTCATTGATTGCGTTCAAGAATTGTACCCATGTGTTTCCGACTTGGGTTTGGGCTGTACAGGCACAGGATACGTCAAGATCAGGAGCAGTTGTTTCCACCAGTTGTCTTAAGGAATCCATGGACACCTTGCGCTGTCATATGAAAGCCTTTTCTCTTGAAAAATGTAAACTGGCTTTCTTTGCGCCTACAAAGTCAAATCTTCCCGAGGCCTCGGGGTTTCAGCCCCGGGGTATCCACATAGCGAGTGCTTTGCAAACCTGTTACCAAGTTCATGAGGCCTCGGATTTGTTTGTGTGGGTTGTTCTTGTTTTGTGTGTTTCCCGCGTTGCTTTGGACTCTACAGGCGCAAGGAAAACCAGTTCCCATCCTTCAACAGCGCAGGTTTCCAGTTAAAGACACAAGCTGTTCAATGATTTTACATGCGAAAACTATTTGGAAATATGTTCCCGATTTGGGTTTAGGCTGTTCAGGCATAGGGAAACCCAAGATCGGGAACACCTTTCTCTACTGGTTATATCTGGGAGTCACCGAAACCTACAGTTTAATATGAAAGGCATTTGTTTGAAAGGAAAAATGTTCGCAATGCCTCAACTTTAGATTCCGATTGAATATTATGTATGGATTCCGCTTGCTTCTAATTGATGCTTACGGTTCTCATTGTTTCATACGGATGTCTATTGAGTGCTCGAGGTTCTTTCTGTTCCTTTTAGATTCCGATCGACCAGTGTTGGTGTTCATCGTTTCCCATTGGTTCAGACTGGTTATTTTGGTTTCTATTGATCCCGATTGATTCCCAGTGGTTCCTATTGACCCTAGTGATTCCGATCGAGTCATCAGGATTATGTTTGGATCGTGTGGATTGGTATGGATTTTCTTTTCTGTGGAGTCCGACTGATTCTACCAATCCCTATGTCCCTATTCTTCTTGATAGCGTGTGCTCCCTATTGGTTCCTATGGGTCCCGAGTGATTCCTATTGGCTTCGAGTGTTTGTTATTGATTCCTTTCCGACTGATTCCAATGATCTTGATAGAGTTATGTAATGCTTGATTGTTGTTCATTAGTCTTCATTGGTCCCCATCAATTCCATTGATTCCGATCCATTCCGAATGGTTCCCATTGGTTCTTATTGATTCGTATGGATTCTTATTGATCCTTATGATGCCCATCGATCCCTACGGACTTCTAGTGATTCTAGTTGCTCCACTAGGACTCCGATGGGTGCAGAATGACACCTATTAATTTATATTGTTTCCGAATGATTCCTATTGACCCCAATGGCCTTTATTGACCCGTAGTGGTCCCGATTATTTCGTATTGGTTCCGAGTGATTCCCGTTGACCCCCATTGCTTCGTCATGAATATCGTTGGTTATTATTGATTCGTATTGCTTCCTACTAGTTCCCATTGGTTCTTAGGAGTTTGAATGTGTTATTGTTGGTTCCGTGCGATTATTGCTGGTTCCGATGTGTTCTGATTGGTTTCTACTAATTCTTATTAATTCCAAGTAATTTCGATCAGTTCCGATAATTTTTGAGTTTCTCCATTTGTTATTGATTCTTAGTTGTTCCTGCCAGTTCCTAACGATGTCGGGTGGATCCGATTGATTCTTATATGTTCGTCTTGATCTTCTCTATGGACTATTACTGCCTGTTGATTCCGATCGAATCGGATTGGTTTCGGTTGATCTTTATTGGTCCCTATTGTTTTCTATTGGCTCTTACTGAACATTGTTAATGTTGTGGATATGATTGATTATTGCTGAACCCGTTCGGTCCACATTGATATTCATGATTCCTATTGATTCCCATTCATCCCCATTGATTTCTATTGGCTCTTCTTGTTCCCGAGTGATTCCGATTGGTTCCTCACGATCTGTATTGGTTTTTATTGGTTCTAATTGAATCCGTTCTTGTTGCTTCTCATTCGTTCCCATACATTCCCGTTGATTCCAATTGATTTCGATTGGTGTTGTTTTTTATGGTTGTTGGTTGCAATTGATTATTGTTGAGTTATGCTCATTCCAAGTGAGTCCGATTGATTCCTTGAGATTCCGACTGAACCCAATAGATTATTGTTGGTTCCTATTGGTTCCCATTGATCCGATTGTTTCCCATTCATTCTTGCCGTTTCTTTTTTGATTCTTATTGTTCCCGAGTGGTTCTGATTCGTTCTTAATAGTTTCGGGCGAAGTCCGCAAGATTATAATGATTCTTTTTTATTCCCATTCATTCCTACTAATTCCCTTTGATGGCCAAGGGGTGGCTAGAGGACGGGCGTGGTTTTCACACCGATGGCGCTCGGTCGCACAAATTTGGAAGCAATAGAAAGAGCTATCTGTGCGGAGTGATCCACGATTACGTGGTCCACAACCCAAGAATCTCCACGATGGGCAGGTCATGCGCCCAACGTGTGTGCAAGTACTGTCGCACGACAGCGGCGACCAGACTATCCACAGGAAGGGCAGCACGCACAGAAGGGACCGCATCCGGAGGCACGCGCAGGGGCACGCTGGCTCGCGGGCAGCAGCTGGTGCCCCCCGGGAAGCACAGGTGGTGCTACTGGCACATCGGCCAAGGTCGGTTTCCGAAGATGGGCGAGGTGCGCCGGCGCTGCGGGCCGAAACCATGCCGCGTGCACGCTCACGCGCACGAGCCTTTTGCATGTTAGAGCTGTGCTGCACCTCGCCCGTTGACAGAAATGAAGCGTGTATCGATCGCAGGGGGGGGGGGCAAGTACATATAGTACATATACATACGCATCTACATCTACATATACTACGTATACGTAAACTACATAAACACACACATATATATATACACGCAGACTTCCCCATATATATATATATATATATATATATATATATGTATACACGCATACTGCCAGTTACGGCCCGATAAGGCTGAAAAATAAACTGCAGGTGTCAATCCATCGAAGAAGCGGTGATCAAGCCAAAGGAAGGACCTTGCGTTGTTGAGGAGGGCGGATGGGACAACGTGACGGGAGGGATTGAGGGCGGAGCGCGTTTCGATGCGTTTCGCGAACAGCACTCGTTTGCCAGCTTGGACTCCAAACGTGGGGTCTTGCACGCTGGGTGTGTTACGTATTGGGGGCGCAATATGTGTCGTGCTAGTTGTTGGGGCACCCCGTGTTGTGCAACCAGGTTAGAGATTTCGAAGGCGTGCTATCCCACAATCGCCCAAACACCCGACCCTTCCACCCGCAATTGCTTTGCAAACGTCAAGAGGCCGTGCGTGCAGCTACACATCAGAACATGTTGCCATAGTTTAACCAGTACAATGCCGCGAGGATGGGCTCCGTGTTGCCATGTTCTTGTGTGCACACACGGGAACTTTGTTCGCATACAGTTTGTATTGACCAGTATTGAAAGCACGCATGTTTGGTATACCTTGCTGAACGCTGTTTAGCCACAAGGGATTGGCAAGATTGTGACATGCGTTCGCGTGGCACGTGCTGCAGTATCTGACGGGGGTGATGTGGGCAGCGAACGCCGAGCAAGACATCACTGAAACATCAACATGTTTTGAGTGGCCCTTGATGGCATGTTTACAGACCCATGAGGGGGGCGAATGCGCGCACAGACGTTGTGGCTTGCATTCCATGGACACCAACCACATCATTCGTTACAACTTCTCGGAGGCGAATAAAAAGGGGTGGGAGGAGGAGGAACACACATTAGCAGCGTGCAGACAAGGATGAATGGGAGGAGGAGGAGGAAGAAGCGGAGGAAGGCGGAAGAAGAGCAGGATGAGGAGGAGCTTGAGGATAGGGCTGAAAGAACGATCCGATTATGTTTCCGAGGCCATGGCGCTGGCCGTCGAGGAGCTCGACAAGGAGGCTGATGAGGCATGCACTTGAATCGCCCCTGCCCCTCTCACATGTCTCTCTCGTCAACCTGGCGGCCGCCGTGTTTCCCCCCGTCTCGGGTTGCGGCGCAGCTCTGCCGTGGTGTTTTTTTTATATTTCCCAAGGTAGAACCACTGTCGAGGCCGATGGACAACTGTCCTCTCTCCCCCTTTTCTTTCAATGGGACCTCTCGGAGCGATGCGTTGTTGGCAGCTTCGCTGGCCGTGTTCCCCCTTCGCCGTGTCTTCGCGGACACCATGGGCCGGCCGCGGCTCCAGGGAGACATCAAAGCAGTGCTTGGAGTAAATCATACATCGGGTAATTCTGTTTCTCTTCTTGGGGAAGAAGAGAGAGCGCACAGTATT
>CAUYUJ010002113.1:112500-155000 GCA_963575745.1 Prorocentrum cordatum | reverse complement strand
CTGCCCAGCTGGACAAGCTGCTGGAGGAGGCGAAGGAGAGCATCGCGAAGTCGAAGGAGGCCCCAGCGGTCATCCGAAGGAGGAGGATGAGGAGGAGGAGGAGGAGGTAGGGACGAGGACGAGAGGGCAGGATGAGAGAGAAGGAGGAAGAGGGAGGAGAAGAAGGAGGGAAGAGCAGTGAAGAGGTAGAGGAAAGAGGAGGAAGAGGTGGAGGAGGCGGAGGAGGAGGAGGGGGATGGGAGGAGTAGAAAGGGAGGGCAGGGGTGAAGGCAGGGTAGATGCGCTCGTGCCACTTCTGACATCCCATCCCTCCCCCCCATCCCTTCCCATTGCGCTGACAATTCTGTCCGCGGATGCGTGTCACAGCCGACTTGGAGTTCCATCACCCCAGCACGGCACACTGATAGCAGCAAAGGAGGTTTGTGGGGAAGGCGGGAATTGTGGGACTTGTGCGATCTGCGGGACTTGCGGAGCTTGTCGGATTTATTTGGTTTGTGGGACAGGTGGGTATTGTGGACTTGTGAGGCCTGCGGGACGTGCGGGACCTGTGCGACTTGGGGGGCCTCTGTGTCGTGTGGGGCCTGTGAGACTTGCGACGCTTGGGAGACCTGTGGGACCTGTGGAACGACCTGCGACACCGATGGGTCTTGTGGGACCTGTGGGATCTGTTTGATCTGTAAGGCCTGCGGGACCTGCGAAACCTGTGAGATGTGCGAGACCTGTGGGATCCAGAAGTGGCCAGAGCGCCATTCTGAACGACGAGAGCACATCACCTATCCGACAATGAGGCCCACGCTACAGCGAGGACACCATGTGAAAACCTGAGAAAGACCAAGTTGTTGCACTCAGAGTATTAGCTAAGACAGCATCATGGATTCTTGGAGTAAAACAAACAGTGTTCGGAAAGGGCAGAGCCATGCCCCAGATAATTTCAGAAGAAAGATGGAAGTAGTTATCGGAGGAAGTGTGGAGGATTGGGAGGAGGGAGAGGGGACGGACGTGGGACGGAGGGGCGGAGTGGGAGGAGGGGTGAGGAGGAGGGGTGAGGAGGAGGAGGAGGAGGAGGAGAGGAGGGGGGGAGGAGGGGGGGACGAGGACGAAGACGAGGACGAGGAGGAGGATCTGATTGGGAGAGGCTGGAGAAAAGGGAGGGGATCAGGAGGAGGAGGAGGAGGAGGAAGGAGAAGAGGAAAGACGGGAGATAGAGGAACGGGGGCAGAGGAGGAGAGGAGAGGAGGAGGGAGGGAGGGGGGGGGGAGAAAAGAGGGGAAGTCTGGATGGACGAGCAGGAGGAGCAGGAGGGAGGGGAGAGGGGAGACGGAGAGACGGACGGAGCAGTAGGCGGGGGGAGCAGGAGGCGGAGGCAGAGGGCGAGGGCGATAAGGATAGGCGCAGCGGATGAGGACAGCTGCCCCTGCCGCACGGTGTCCACGCCGTGCGGGCCCCCAACGGCGAGGGGGAGGGCAACGAAGAGAAGGAGGAGGAGGAGGAGGAGGAGGAGGAGGAGGAGGAGGAGAAGAAAAGACGCGCTGCCGCTGGCTTTGAGTGGATGGGGAGGCGGGCGGAGAGCAGCCGCGGCCCGGGCGGGCCCAGGTGCGCCAGGCCACCCCCCGCACTGGCGCGAGGAGAGGTGGGGCGCGGGGGCGGGAAGGTCTTGACCGTCGGGCACGTGCTGGTGTCCAGGGGGAGGGCGGCGCCGGAGCTCGGAGGAGGGCCCGTCGAGGCCACGGCGGCCCACCCCCGGGCGTGGTTTGTCGCTGGGGGGCCTCCTGGGGGCTCTTCTTCGCCGCAGCTGGAGTCCGCCCCGTCAAACGGGTCAGGGCGGATCCCGGGAGGGGTCCGGGGACCGATGTCTGAGCGGGATCAGGCCATGCGGGAGAGCCTTCCTTTGTCTCAGTGGGCATCCGAAGAGTGGTTTGGGCCAGGTTGGTCCACAGGTTCGGCACGAGACAGCCACGGTTCGCCTTAGCCCCAAGCGCGAAATCTGATGGCTTGGACCTCTGATGGGTCGAGGGAGAGGGAGGAGGCACAAGGAGCCCTCGCCTCGACGTTCGAGGAAACGCAGACATGGAGTTGGGCGCGGATGCCACCCAGAGGCCCCCAGGAGGCCCCGCAGCGCCCACATTCGCGCGGTCAAGACGTGCATTCCCCTGAGCGGGGTGAGTTTACCAGTTTGAAACATATCCCTATCCCTATGCTTGACATCACCTCACCTCGATGCCGATCTTACGGATTCCCTCAGTTTCTGAGGGCCTATCCCTAAGATAGTCCTCGCCTTTTTTGCTCGCCCATCTTAGGGATAGGGATAAGGTCGAGGCTGGTTATGAGTCCACAAGGGGGCGCCACCAGGGAGCAGTCCAAGAGGCCCCAAGAGGTTTTCAGGAGCGGCCCGAGACGCCCTACGAGGCGTCCCTCCTCTTGCTCGAGTGCTCGTTGTGCCCCTTCCTCCTCGCCCCTGCTTCTCGCGTACTCCATCCTCTCGCGTCCAGGTTCTCTCGCTCCTCCTCATTCCCCTCCTCCCTGCACCTCTTTCAGAGGGCCTTGACAAGGCCTCCCAGAGGGTAAAGGACAACACGCGAACCACCATGGGGCGCCTTGTTTGCATCCCCTTCCTTACCCTCCTCTTTCTCGCGTGTATTTTTGTTCACCTGCTCCACGCTCTCGCCTTCGGCTCTCTGTTTCTCTCCTCCTTTCTCCCTCTCTCTCTCTCTGTCTCTCTGTCTTCTGTCTGACCACTTCAGAGTGCCCCGACAAGGCAGCGAACGGACAACACGGGAACCAACGTAGTGCGCCTTGTTTGCATGTTCATCCTTGCCTTTCTCTTTCGCACGAGTCGTGCTGACCTGTGCTCCAAGATTTGGGTTCGTGGCGCTATCAGGGTATGCCCCAGGCGCGCATGCAGCCCGCACGGGTGCGCAACGGCGAGCACGCGTCAAACGCATGTCCGTCCTGGCGCCAGACCGCCACGGGCCTCCTGACGGACGTGGACGAGGACATCAAGGCGTGGATGACGCAGAAGGCGGGTGAGATAAAGGGCAGAATACATGTTCGCACGGCTGGTGCCACACAGCCCGCCCCCAGCAGAAGTGCGGGCCACTCAGTCTTTGGACCTCACCATGTTCTGGACCTTGCTTCTGATTACCAGTATTGAGTTGCAACGGGAGGCAGCCTGCGTCGTCACATCCCAGGCACCCGCAACTCAGCTCAATGTTCCAATGCCGATCGGGGTACGTAGCCTACCTCAGTTTAGCTCAATATACTTTGTATCGATCCCCCATTTCCTGTCATACTCATCGTTTTATTATTCTTCTTCCTCCTCCTTCTCCTCCTCCTCGTCATCCCCCTGTTTCTCATCCTAGCCCCTCCTTCCCATCCACCTTCTCCGCCTTGCCCTTACGTCCTTATCATCCTGCTGCTCATCCTACTCCTCCTCATATCCTCCTCCTCGTCTCCTTCTCCTCATCCTCCTCCTCCTCTTCGCTGTCATCATCATCATCATCATCATCATCATCATCATCATCATCATCATCATCATCATCATCATCATCAGCATCAGCATCAGCATCAGCATCAGCATCAGCATCAGCATCATCATCCTCATCACACGCATCATCCTCACCATCATCAGCATCATGCGTGCGCGAGGGCAGCCGCTGCGGAGGAGTGCCGCCCAGCCCTGTGGAGCCTCGAGTACGACGCGCAAGAGCATTCTGGCGAGGGCGTCGCGCTGAAGAGAGCCGTGCTGGGGTCCTGCAAGCACGAGGTCGTGAAGCATAATCGTGGGCCCGTGTGGCCGAGAACGAGCTGCAGGCGAAATACGTGAACGTCAGGGGCGAAGGCGAGGGCTCCGGCAAGCAGCGGAGGAAGAATGGCGACCGCGCGAAAATCGCCAAGCGGAGGGTCCAGCAGACGGTCGAGGAGGACAGCGTGAAGGAACGGAAGGGCTGCAAGCACGGACGCCCGCCTGACGCGACGGCGGACCCACGGCTCGAGCTGCCCGTCGGCGGATCAAGGGCCGCTGCGCGAGCACGGCGTGGATGGCCGTGAGCATCTCCGCGGGATGTGCTGCGAGGAGAAGATGGCCGGTCTGCTGGAGCTGGCCGAGGTCTGGCACTCCCGCTCGGACCGTGCCGGAAGCCCCCTCGCGTGGTAGGCCGCCGCGGCTGCCGTGGCTCCGCTCGGCAAACTGGCGACCGCTGGCCCCGCGAGGCCGACGTCGCGCGTGTCTCGGGGGGCGGGGATGCGCGACCGCCTGGCGACGGACTTCCTGTCATGGCCCTGTTGGCCTCATGCAGGGGGGGGGGGTCGCGCAGTCAATCCGCATTGGGAGGATGAGCAACTTGCCACGATTACCCTGACATCCTCCCCCTGTCGGCACATCTTTGGCCGCCTTCGCTGGCCGCGACCCGCCCGCAAAGTGTCGGCGTGGCCTTCAATGCCCCTGCGTCCTTACCGTGCGTCCTTCTTATACGGGTTGACTGTAGGGGGCGGCTCGCCTGTCGTGGCGTCTTGGGGCGTCTCTCGTCGCCTGCCGCGCTGGAGTTCTCTCGTGCAGCTTCGAATGCGCGGGTCGCGCGGCAGCCGATCCTGCCGCAAGTGCGGGCTGTTTGGCTCAGTGGGCAAGGCGCTGCCGACGCTCGCGCCACTGGAGACGGGCTATCACCACCGTCGCCATCGCACAGTATCAACATCATCAACATCATCATGGTCATCCTCCTCCATGTCATCATCATCGTCGTCGTTGTCGCCGTCGTCGTCAGCATCATCATCGGCATCGCTATCCTCATCGCCACCTCATAGCGATCCTCCCCCCCTCCTCCGCATCCGCATCCTCCATTCCCCCTCCTTGTAAGCAACTCCCCCCTGGCGCACGCCCCAGACTTGCGGGCAGGGCGGGCCAGGCATTTGGAAGTTGCAGCAACCTCACGGATGGAGGGCGACTTGCTTTCAACGTGTGGTTCTCGCCTTGGCGCAACGCCCGCTCGTCTCCAAAATTTGCTGGAGCGTCAAGGATGGAGGGTGTTACGTGTTCAAAATGTGGCTCTCGCACTCGCACCGCGTGCAGTCGCTTCAGCGTGTCGGAGTCGCTTAAAGGGATGGGTGGCGGCCCGTGTGGTTCTCGCCCTGGCGTCGCGGACATTCGTGTTAAACGTTTGCAGCAGCTTCGAGGATGGAGGGCCGTTCTTTTCCAAACTGCGGCTCTCGTTTTAGCACCGCGGACACTCGCCCCGAAGGTTCGCAGAGGTTTGCGGCAGGCTCAGGGCTGGAGGGCGGGCCGCCATCAAAACGTCGCCGTCGCCCTGGCGCGGCGAAAACTCGCTTCAACCGCGTGCAAAGGTTTCAAGAAAAGGGAAATGCGGCTCTTGTTCGCAACGTTGCTCTCGCTTGACACCGCAGACATCTGTTGTGGCATTCCGCGGCAGGTTGAAAGCGTCGCAAGGGTGGACATCCCCGGAACGGTGCTCTGGCGCAGCTTAGGATCGTCAGGACGCAGCAACCATGCTTAATTCCCGGCGTTGAAGTCCTTGGGGTGGGGTCCTGGTAGGATGTCAGGTAGGAAGGGCGCAACGGCCACGTTGATGCGCGGCGTTGGAGGCCCAGGGGGGGTGGTTTTCTGGCGCCAGAGGGGACTCTGAGACGGCTGCCGCCCAAAAGGGTGCTTCCCGCAAGGATGCTAAAGTCTTGTAGGGCCTTCGGCAGAAGAAACTTGGAACATCTCTGCTGCGTCTTGGGTTTGCACTGGTCCTCCTCCTCCTCCTCCTCATCTTCGGCCTCCTCCTCCTTCTCCCCATTCGTCCGCCTGTCCGTCTTCCTCCCCCTCATGTCCGTCCTCTTCCCCCTCCCCCCCCGTTGCCATTTTGGCTCAGGGGGCGTTTCTGCTGAACTTCCCAAACCTCGCTCGAGTTGGAAGGCAACGCTGCCCACTTTCGCACCCACCCGTCAGTCAATCGTGCGGCGCGCGGCGGCCACCGCCATTTTTTGCCACTTTCGCGCGCAGCGTCGGCGCTGCCAACAGGCTACGGATCCACCACAGAGCTACCGCCCATCCCATGCGCACGCTGTTCTCGCCAGGGATGCAGGGGGCGGTCCTATGTGGACCGCAATGACAAGTTCTGCTCTCAGTGTGGCTCTACCTTCCCGAAGTCTAGCCCACAGGGGCGGTGTCTCCCAAGTTCGGCGAGAAGTCCTACGGTGAATCGGGCCATCGTGGAGGGAATCGCTGGGCCAGATTCAAAGAAAAAAGACAGGAGGAGAACGGTCGCCGGATCTCCCCAAAGCCCGACGAAGTCGCAGCCGACCCGAGTTCTGCGCAACAGGATCTTGTGGCACGTTGGACGCTTCGCGAAGGCGCGTGGGGGGGGGGGAATCATGCCAGAGTCGTGGTTTCCTTCGAGCAGGCGAAGACCTGCGCTCTCCAAGGCAAGCTCTTGGAGCAACAGTGCCAGTTTCTCCACGATCCGGTCTCCGCCGCCCGAAGTAAGATCGCCGAGATCAGCGGCCTCGCCGACCAGGTCGCCACCCTCCAGTCCGACAAGGCCACCGCCATCGCCGAGCTCAAGCAGCTGGAGGGCCAGCTGGCAGTCGCAGTCCGCGCCGCCGCAGCCCAGGCCGCCCCTATTTCATCAGGAGCAGGAAGATCTGATTTCTCCCCGAAGGTCTCTCGCTTCATGGGCGAACTCAAGACAGGGCCCGCGGCGGGGGCCCCTCTCATATCCAGTTGCAGATCAAGGAGTTCGAGAGGTCACTCGCCGAGGCCTACAGTCTGCAGCAGGCCTCTGCCACAGAGAACCACGAACCCGTTGGAGTTTCAGTCGAGGCAGAAGATATTCCCACATCTCCGCGAGGACCCGCCGACCCCCAGCAGCCTCAGCCAAAGCAGCTTCAGCAGCCCCCGCAGGGAGCAGCACAGCAGCCCCAGCAGCAGCAGCAGCAGCCTGACACAGCAACGGATATGGACCAGTCCGAGAGCAGCAAGCGCGGGCAGATTGAAACACCAGCAGCCTTGCAGAGGGCGGGTAACACCATGGGGTCAGCAGGGGATCATGGGGACCACGCAGCAAAGAAGCTCAAGCAAGCAGCGGCTGCGGGAGCCAAGAATGG
Organism: Prorocentrum cordatum; assembly: GCA_963575745.1. Lineage (NCBI taxonomy): Eukaryota > Dinophyceae > Prorocentrales > Prorocentraceae > Prorocentrum > Prorocentrum cordatum. The sequence continues at coordinate 147,899 of CAUYUJ010002113.1, read as the reverse complement.
GCCCCGACTATGACACCAGTCGCAGCAGCAAACATATAGTCACTTTGCGTGGCAGGTGTTGGGAAGCTGTCAAAAGTTGTGTCACCTCGTCATTCTCTGAGAATGTCATCGCGATATGTTGCCGAGAGACGCCGAGAGACGCAGATCGGGGACCGCCTCACAGGTGCCAAACAGCGGTGCCACACGAGGGGTGGCATGCAGTTATCTCGTCATGTTTCACTAGCGAAGCCAACCGACCAATGGCGGAGACAGCCATTCTAGTGCGCGCAGTCTTCGATGCGTGCATTCGCCCAGCCACTCTCCCACCTGCAGTCCCTCCCAGCAGGGTCTCACCAGTTATCCTACAGCTCCCAGGGCACTCCCCGTTCACCTTCCTCTTCTTGTCAGCAGGCTTCGGCCAGATCAATCTCGACTTGCCGGCAGCCATCGGGCGGGCGCAAGGCCGCCGCAGCATGCCAGTCTTTGCGGCCGAGGACTTTCACATCCCGCCGTCAGCGGACAAGAAAACCAGTCTTACAGAAAGAGGGGGCCGCCGCGTTATCAGCTCACCGGGCCCGCCTTCTTCGCGAGGGCAATCAGGTCCAAGTTGGACGATTTCATCGCCAGCAGCGTTTCGGGAGAGTCGGCCCACAGCGTCATGGCTCTCACCAGCTACCCGCTCTCGCCGCACAGACCCGTCGCAGCCCAGTTCGGGCTCGGACGCAACCGCGCCCCACCCAGGCCCGCCGAGCCCCAGCAGCCCCCCACGGGGCGCTCAGTTGGCCCCTCACAGGAGCCCCGTCGACTGGGTCAGAGCAGCAGCAGCAGCAGCAGCGCAGCAGCTTCGGCAAATCATTCAGGACCCAGACGCTCTAAATCAGCAACAGCTCGCAGCCTGGGGCGCCGCCCTCGGCGCTGTCGTCCTAGAGTTCGACGCCTCAGTCGCGCAGCGAACAGACGCGCTTCTCAGATGTCGTGGAAAACCTCGTCAGCCTCCGCGCGTCAAATGGGCGTCGGCCAAAGCTGAAGAGTCCAAACATCGAGCAGGACGGCAGTCGCACGCCGGACTGTTGAAATGGCTGAACAAATGTGTCATTGACATCCAGAGCGCGCTGCGCATCGGCGTCGCCAGCAGCCTGCGAGATGCGCGGTCAGCTCTGCAGGGCGCCCCGCAGGAGCTTCAAGCAGCTCAGGAATTGCAGTCTCTTTTTCTCCGTAAGTTCAAACGCTTCCTTATCGCTTTTCTCAGTGACATCCAAAGGGGCGGGATGGATGCGCCAACGCAGCAAGCTCAGCGCATTCTCGAGGAGCTGCAGTCGGAGGCGGCCAACTTCCACGAGCAGGGGCGCTCTCGGGAAAGGCTTCAAGCCACGGCCCCCTGGAAGCAGCGGGTCAAAGAGCAGATGGCCAAAGGTGTCGGGCGGGCCCGCAGATGGCCCATGGGCGACGCCGCCGGGCAGCCCCGGGAGGTCAAGGCCAAGGAAGGCCAATGGTCAGGAAGGCCCGCGAGACACCTCCAGCACGAGGCGGACAGGCCCCCGGGCCCCTGGGTGGCCCAGGAAGAAGCTCCTCCCAGGATCCCAGGCAACCCAGAGGAGGCAACTTTGCCCCCGCCCATCGCGTTCCTTCCGCCAAGGAAAGCCATCAGGACTTTCAGCCGCCAGACCTGCCAGACGCGGGGCGGAGCCACCCCGTGCATTTCGAGCTGCTTGGTTTGCGGACGAGCAGCTCCGGATCTCTGCCGGCCTCCTCGCCTGCGCCGAGCGCGCAGGCGCGATGCCTCCCCAGAGTCTGGACATCATCGCCAACCTCGTCCCCGAGTTGAAGGCCGCAGTTGGGGCCAGCTTGCCGCGGGAACGGCCCCCCCCCCCGGGGTCGACCCCGTCTGGGCCAAAGTAAGCCGGCGGCATGGGGCCAGAAACTGGGAAGAGGACAACCGCCGCACCTTCCTGGCGCACCAAACTGGCAGGAGCATCCCAGAGCTCGCGTTTCAACAGTCTCTTCTTGCAGAGCAAGGCTGCCTAGCGGACGGCCCCGTGCACGTGGGTTTGGTTTTTATGGGACATGCCGAATTACTACGTACACATCTCAACGCATCAGCGCTGCATCAACGAGCCAGCAGCAGCGGCTTAAACGAAGCGGTTCTAGATGTCATCGTCAACCAGTGCCAAGCTTGCAGGTCCTGACCTTCAACCATCTTATCCAGCATTGTGGTCTCCCGTTCGGAGGCCTCCCAGCAGGTTGCGTTGTTGTCAGAAACCCTTGCAGGCATGGGTTCAGGCCCACCCAGGAGTGCAGCTCATTTTCATCGATGACACGTGGCTGCATATGTTTATACAGTGCAAGAAGCAGCTGGTCAAGCGACTGCCCGACACGTGCTTCCAGCTGCTCGCAGCTATCAAGCACGGGCGGCGGTGCCAGGTTGACGACGAGAAGTCGGTTGCCCTCGCCTTCTCCAGAGACATTCAGGAATCCCTTGAGACAGAGCCAGGCAAGTACGCAGGCCCCCACAAGCAGGCCTCGGTAGCGCCCAACCTGGGAGTCGGCCCCAGATCATGGAAGGCCACCCGTCGTGGAATCAGCAAATCCACCCGCGGGGCCAGACGCAGCAAGCGCCAAGCCCGCGCCCGCAGGCTTGGGGCACTCGGAGACACCCACAAGATCTACGACGCATGTTACAATCGGGCGCACTTCTACGACGCGGAGGTAGTCGGTCTCGAAAACGTCGCGCTTCGCAAGTCGCAGTCGCCCCACCTCAAGATCGCGGGCCAAGGGGCCCCACTCGATCCAGAGGCGTCTCGCCCTGCGTCCTAGACGACCCCTGCTGGCGACCAGCCTCGGGCCCGGCGCTGCTTTGGAGCCAGCCGGTTGGGCGAGCAGCCACAGGCGCGGCCGCCCAGGGCCCCGACCCCCCGAGCTTGCGCAGGATGGCGGGGGCTGCGCTGGATGCCGCGCCCAGAACATGGAGCAGTTGCATGGGCCCGCTAGGAACAGCGTGTCTCAGCCTCCAGAGGACCCAGCGGGCGTTCGTCTCCCCGTTCGCGATCCAGGACAACAGAGGGAATCATCGCATCCTTACCAGCACCTCCCCCAGCCCCCTGCAGGACATCCTCGAGAAGACCCGCGGGGGGGGGGGGGGGCTGCTCGAGGAAGCAGCCTCGAACATGGGGCTCGAAAGGGGCCCAGCTACGCGCGGACGTTGCTCAGAGATGCATTGGGTCGCCTAGCCTCGCCAACATCGGCCGCCATGCCACATGGGCGCGCGGCAAGTTCAAGGCCGCAGGATACGAGGAGCCCTCGGGGGAGCGCGCGTGTGCAGCGCCTTCTGATACCCCCCCCGTCGGGCCGCGCAGGGCCAACAGTCTCACTGCCGACGAAATCGATATGTTAACCAGCCAGGATAGTCTCCCCCTGGCCGCGGCTCTCAGACCGAGCCTGATTTCGATATAGGAGCCCCAGAGGGGCTCGGTCTTTCTTCCGCGAAATCTTGGCCCGTGAGTCCCGATGCTACCCCTCAGACGGCCATTGCGGGCAAAGTGTCAGCTGGCGGCTTGGCCCTCAAGCCTGAATGCTCTACGTGCGAAACCGCGGGCTGGGCCGTGGTTAAGACGAATGACGCCGGCGCGGTCATCGCAGGTTTCGCGGGCCAAGTCGGCCGATTCCTTCCCGAGTCGTCATTTGTTGCTGAGCACTGTGTCGCGCTTGCAGCTGTTGCCTCCAACCTCCAGAATTGCAGATACTGCAGTTGACTATCAAGGCTTTCTAGACATGTGCGCCACAGGACTTTCTCGGCGATGCTGGCACGCTGGGATAGGATTGCATGCAGGAGCTGCCACGGGCTGGCACCATAATCTCCGGCTCCCCTGGGTCAAAGCCCAGCAGAATGTCGACGCCCATCCCGAAGGGCTCCTTGGGTGGGCCGCGGCCGTGGGCAACCGTGGAGGGGGCCGTTTTGTTGTAATCGCCTCTCGCGCTTTGAACCGACACTCGGGAGCTGAAGTTGGCAGTTTTTCAGATTGGAGTAAGTTGCTCAGTAAGTTTTTACTCCACGTGGCTCGTGACCTCCAGGGATAGCCCCCGATAGGACCCAGCGCGACCAAGAAGGTTTTCGCCAAGCCCACTAAGTCTCTTTCGCCCCCAGTTGGAGCCGCCTCTGCCGCCAGTGCATGGCGCCAGCCCGCCCGCCCCCCCCCCCAACCTCCCGCGGCTTCCCGCCCCAGGGGGGAGAGTCGCGTGCACAGGTGGGAGGCGTCAGGGAGGAGATGCCTTTGCATCGATTGCCGAGCGAGATCGGCCACCAACAAATCATGTTTTTGCTTAGGTTTCGCCCGGCGACTCGCGATTTTGCGCGCCAGCTCTCAGGGCCACTCTCTGTGTGTCGCTGAGCAGGGTGAGAGGAGGGTTCTTCATTCTAGCACGTGGTCCTTGTAGCAAGTTTTCGGGTTCAAACGCCAGATCCTTAAGAGTCGAGTGCAGCTCTCGGCTTGCAAGAACTGGAGACCGCACCCAGTGACATCTCCTGGTGGGCGGCAGGCACCCTCGAGGCACCAGGGCACTCCGATTGATTTCGAGCGGCCGATGCCGCTCCAGCAGTGCCTCCAGCGCCAGGCCCAAGAGCTGGCGGAGGTGGGGGACGAGGCTTCCCCCACCGCCGCCGCCGCCGCTGCCCCAGGCCATCCGAGCGGGGGGGGGCACGCAGCAGCAGCAGCAGCAGCAGCAGCGGGAGCAGCAGCATCAGCAGTAGAATTGCCAAACCTTTCTTCCATCCGCGCGACGGTTCTCCTCCTCCCCCTCCCCCTCCTCCTCCTCCTCCTCCTCCTCCTCCTCCTCCTCCTCCTCCTCCTCCTCCTCCTCCTCCTCCTCCTCCTCCTCCTCCTCCCTCCTCCTCCTCCTCCTCCTCCTCCTCCTCCTCCTCCTCCTCCTCCTCCTCCTCCTTCCTCCTCCTCCTCTTCCTCCTCCTCCTCCTCCTCCTCCTCCTCCTCCTCCTCCTCCTCCTCCTCCTCCTCCTCCTCCTCCTCCTCCTCCTTCCCTCTCCTCCTCCTCCTCCCCTCGTCATCATCATCGTCCTGTTCCTCCTCGTCCTCCGATCCCCTCGGTTCCTCCTGTTCCTCCTCCGTCTCCTCATCCTCTTCCTCCGACCCGTTCCTTGCCCCACGCCCTCATGCCACGCAGGCTGCTGCCGCCCTCGGCGTGCCAGCCTCACCCAGGAGGCCCCCCGAGTCGCCCCTCGCCCCCCACCGCCCGGGGGCGGGGGGCGCCTCGACGCAGACGCGAACGAGATCGCGCCAAGGATTTTGTTCTCACAGCTCCTAGATGCCTTCCATTCCTCTTCCTTGGCCTCTTGTTCCTCCTCTTCCTCCTCCTCCTCCTCCTCCTCCTCCTCCTCCTCCTCCTCCTCCTCGATGGATGCCTTCGATTCCGACTCTCCCTCCATATCCTCCTCTTCCTCTTCCTTTTCTTCTCCTCCTCTTCCTCCTCTTCCTCCTCCTCCTCCTCCTCCTCCTCCTCCTCCTCCTCCTCCTCCTTCTCCTCCTCCTCTCCTCATCCTCCCCCTCCTCCTCCTCCTCCTCCTCCTCCTCCTTCTCCTCCTCCTCCCTTTCCTCCTCCTCCCCCTCCATCTCATCCTCCCCCTCCCCCTCCTCCACCTCGTCCTCCTCGTCGTCCTCCTCCTCCTCGGGTCGCATATGGCCCCGGGGGAAACCGTGCAGGACGCATCGGCCCCAAATCGCAGATTTTGATCGCCGATGGGGGTCCGAAGGCCCAACCCCGCGCAGGACGGTGCGGAGTCGCCATCGGGGCCCCTCTTGCCGATCTGTCGTCGCCGGTTCGGGCTCGACGCTGCCTCCCCTGACCCATTGCCCCCCGAACGTTCCCCCTCGTTCTCGCACCCCCACCAGCCCATCCAGAAACGGTGCCCAGGCGAGCTGTCGGGAGAAGGGAATCAGATGATTAGCAGATGGTGGAGCAAATACGCCGACACAAATGAACTTATAGACCTCTTGGAGCCATCCTGGCGCCATCCTGGAGCTATCTTGGGGCCATTTGGGGAGCCTTTGGCGACACGGACAAATCGCGCCGGAAGCTTGTCCTGACAGTTTGTAGTGTCGGGGCGCGCTGCGTCGGCGCGGCGGTAACCCCAGCGCGGGCGTTCACGGTTAAGCTGCGGCCGGAGGCCTGGAACCGTCCAACATCGAACGATCTGCGCTATCGGGACGCCGCTATCGCTCCAGCTGGAGCGATCCGCGCGGCGGTGTCGGAGACCACCACGCAGGTCGTCACGATGCGAACCTGTCGCAGCGGGGGTCAGCCAGTCTCGGATCCCCGCTGGCTGCCCAGGGTGAGGGAGCCACGTGGAGTCGCCCACCCCTTCCGTTTCTTCCGCCGACCCTTTTTTTGAAGTGTTGCGTCTTGGCCGGCCTTGGTTTGCAGCATTGCTTTGGTTGGCCCATGCCAGCGCTGGCCTGGATCAGCCCGTTCCCAGCTGCGTCTGGTGCCCGTTGCCCAGGCCCCCCTGGGCCATCAAGAAACGGCATGGGGCGAAGGACCAGCCGTTTGGGGCGAGCGGCCCGCCCCGCAAGAATCGGGCTGTCGGACGTCCTGGGTCTCTCTGTCACTCTCTCGCGTGCGCTCCCCCTCCCGCAGACCTCCGAGCGTCGCGAAAAAGCACGCGCCACCAGCGAAGTTTGCCCCCCTCACGGTTCGTCTCGGCTCGAGGGGTCCCGCTCGCAGGTGGTGCCGAGGCGTACAATCGCTCCAGGGCGCCGTGGTCTCTGTCCAGCGTCCGGGGCTTCTGGGTCGTGCTGCGCCTGACATCTGCGCGCCTCTTCACTGCTGACCGTCGAGCCTCGGGCTCGACGATGCGTTAGCCCAGTGTGTGTGTGTGTGTGTGTGTGTGTGTGTGTGCGTGTGTGTGTGTGCGTGTGTGCGTGTGTGCGTGTGTGCGTGTGTGCGTGTGTGCGTGTGTGCGTGTGTGCGTGTGTGCGTGTGTGCGTGTGTGCGTGTGTGCGTGTGTGCGTGTGTGCGTGTGTGCGTGTGTGCGTGTGTGCGTGTGTGCGTGTGTGCGTGTGTGCGTGTGTGCGTGTGTGCGTGTGTGCGTGTGCGTGTGTGCGTGTGTGCGTGTGTGTCAATCCCGTTCAGCATCGCCGATAGCACGCAGCCCGCGTCGGCCCTGACACCCCTGCGCCGTATTGAAGGGCTGCGGTGGACAAGCTGACTCATCGACGGTGATCGGCGGCTCGTGCGGTGCTCCGCCGGGAGAGGTGCCCCCCGCCGAGGGGGGCCCGCGGACCTCCGACCAGAGGCTGGGCAAGGTCGCGGGCAGCCCCAGCAAGCTCCGCGACATCGCGAAGAGAAAGGCCCAGGGGGCCAGGGGGCCAGGGGGCCAGGGGGCCAGAAGTTCCGCAGAGGCTGCTGACAGGTTCGTAGTCGAGGAGACGCACACATGGATGAAGGCGCGTGGCTTAGCGGTGGGTCCCGTTTCCGTGCAGAGTCGGCCTGTTCCGTCGCCAAGTGGTTCGGCATTTGTTTCATATATTTAGGGACGTGTCTTTACCGATCCGTGCACCTGGCGCCCACGCGCCGGATCCTTGGATCCGTAATCCATAGGAGCGCGTGCCCGCCCTGGTGGGGGCTGGCGCCAGAGGTGGTTTGGGCCAACTCCCAACCATGAGTTCAGCCTCTTGCCTGCAGGATGAGGACTTGGTGGGGAGGAGGATGTTGGCCCACCCCTTCCGACAGGACCCCGTGCACAGTCCTCCAGCAGAGTGTCGGAGGCTCTGATTTTGTTGGGGCGTCGGGCCAAGTCGCCCCGCAACGTTCACCAGCAGCTGCGCATCGTCGAAGGCGGGCCAGGGGCGCCGGCCTCATTCCTAACGGCCCTGCTTGGCCCGAAGGGCTCCATGGCCAGCAGAAGATCGAGTCTGGAGCTGCGGAGCTCCCCGTACTGAGGAAAGAGCGGGACGTCTCAGGCTCAGGCGGGCGGGGAAGGGGGGGTGGGAAATGGAGGGGGAACGAAGGGGTGAGGGGGAGAAGGAGAGGATAGGGAGAAAGATTGAGAGAGAGAGAAGGTACATGAATGAGAGGGACACGTTTGCCCTGGCAAGAGGAGAGGTGGTTGGCTCCCTGCGAGTTTTGTCGCCTCAGAGCCTGGCTCACAGTCAAGACGCTGACATTACGACCACCTTGGGCTCAGGAGGGGCTCTGGCTTCCGGGCCGTTCCTGAGATCCAGGTCCAGCCGTCTGTTCGTGGCCGAGGATCGCCGTGGCCAGGAACGCCCTGTCGTTCCTGAATCGGCGCGATGACTCCACCCCTGCTCTGGGCTGCAACTGCGGGGCGGCCCAGCGTGACGGGCGGATAACAACAGCTCCCGCCTAGGGCTCGGCCCCCTCGTGGAGCGGCAGTCGTCAGAGCACATAGGCAATCCGCGCCAGGCGCTCGAATGGTCCCTGCTGTTGCCGCCGACGCTGACACCACAGATCTCCGACGATCTGAAATGTTCAGCTGTCGATTTTCATGAGATTTCGGCCCTCGAGGGTCAGTTTCGGGCCTGGGGATTATATCGAAAATGGATCTCTGGACGAAGCAACTGCCTCTGGCAAAGCGGTCAGGACTTCTGGGGCCGCGCTTGGGGACAAACTGATCGGCGGATGCCAGGGATTGCTCCGTGTGGTTTCCCTCCCCTTGGCATCGCTCGGACGTGTGCATCCTTGATCATTTGGCGAAAAAAAACACGCACGAAACCGAAAAAAATACAGGGAATGGACGTCCGAGCGATGGCGAGTCCCCTGCTGCCGATCACACGCCGCTGCACAGCCGTCAGGCTCCAGCTCCGCCAGCTGCGCCGCGCATCCTCCCGTCCAGCCCCCTCCTCACAGCCTCTTCCCTTCTCACCCCTGGACCCGGAGCTGCCGCTCTTCTCTGGCTCTGGCCCCCAGTCTGATCTCTTGTGCACCCTTTGAGCGTCGCATCCCCTCTCGCCGGCCTCGGAGGTGATAGCGGAGATGGAAGCGCTTGAGGCCAAGGCCCTGAGCTTTTTGAGGCGCCTTGCCGCCCGACATCCGCAAGAGGAGATGGCGGATTGGAAGAGCGTGCAGTTCAGCGCGGGGGGGAGTTGACAGCCTAGACCTCCAAATCGTCCCGTCGCGGGTCGTTTTTCAGTTTCTTTTTTCGGCAGCGCCCCCCCCCCAACATCCCCCAACCACACCCCAGAGGCCGGGGAAAGCACACAGACAAACGAAGACGTCCGACGATAGGTATCTGCTCGCGACGACCAGAGATCTGGCAGGGAAGGCAGGCCAGTCGAGCATGTCACCGGGTCGAGGCGCGAGGCCTCGGGCGGGAGGAAGGTCCCACCGGGACCAGCCACGCCCTGCGAGATGCGACAGCTCGGGCTCTCCGACTCGTTGCAGGAAGCGGTCCAGTCGGGGTGGACGTGCCGAGCGAAGGGCGCGGTTTGGCCACCAGGCGGGAGTGCCGCACGCAGTCAAGACGCCGGAGAAATGGCCACTTTGGGCTCTGGAGGCGCTCCGGTTCCCGGGCCGTGCTTCAGATCCAGGGCGGGGAGCTCATCGGTGGCCGAGGCTCGCCGCGGCCAGGCAGGTCCCTTCGTTCCTTCTGTTGGGGTCCTCGTGGTAGCAAGCAGAGTACTGTGGACATTGCTTGCCGCCACAGTGTCCACCACTTCGGCCCGCCCGGCTGTGTCGACTGTGGTCCACCGCTGGAGGAGGGGCATGAGAGAGGCAGGAGGAGGAAGAAGCCTCCCGTTCATGCACGCTAGCCGTGTCGACCACTGTCCAATCGCTGGCCTGTTGGCATGCAGCCGAAGCGGCTCTCCGCATCACGAACGCACCACACTGCTCCTGCGAGCGAGGCCAGCGGCAGATCCGATACCACCACTGCAAAGGAATCGACGCCTCTTCTGTGTCTGGGTCGTTCTCCTCATCCTCTGCGTCGCCGTAGTCCCGCGCATCCCTCATGGCAGCTGCCGCCTCTTGACGACCTGCCTTCACAGCGCACTCGTTTCGGCCAGGGCGCGCGCCAGTCCTTTTGTCGCGGTCGGTGCCATGAGGGTTGCTTTCGAGTCCCCAAAAATCAAAGGGACGCCGCCGATGCTGTCGCATTTGCCAGATCTTCCCGAGGACCACGTTTGAGGGGGCGATTGGACCCAGACGGCAGCCCCGCGCTCGCCGCCGAGGTCGGCTCGGCAAACATAAGTCACCTTCGCATCGTTTTGGTTTTGGTCGGATGGGAAGCCAGTCAGAAATGCGGGCCTTCGAGCGAGTGTACAAAGGCCATCCGATGCAGATGACCGCGTCGAGTCATAATTCCTTACGTCTTCGCAGAGTCCGAGCTTAGTTGCACTCGTCGCGCGATGAGTGGAGACACACCAGCTGTTCTGAGAAGCACAGGCGCAGCACGTCTCATGACGGACCCTAAGTCCGATCCTCTTACGACAAATAATCGCGTTACGTAACAGGTAGAGTAAACCACGACAGAGAACGGCACACATGGTACAACGGAAACGATGTTACCATTTGCATGGAGGAACCCTTCACCATGTTGCGCACGAATTTCCGTTGTAAGCGCTGAGTTCAGAAGCACGGGTGTTGAAACAGGGGCAACACGTGTAACGAGTGCGTGTTTCTTTGATCTTGCATCGTTCGTACCATAGCAGGTGTTATACGTTTCTTTTTCGTAATTGCCCCCCCTGGAACGAGGTACCACCAGAAGGAGGCGAAGTTGAGTAGGGACGAGCTGTTCAAAGCAGTAGACGCCGACCAGGCTGGCATAGTCTTGGGTGCTTTGTGTGTGTGTGTGCATATGCACATTGTTCATGGTGTTGGATATATCGGTCTCTTCCCATCCCTCTCTCTCTATCCTTTTCTCTACCTCTCTGTTTCGCTCGCTCTCTCTCTCTCTCTCTGAGTCCCCCCTCTCTCTCCTTTTGATGTTTTCCTCTCTCTCTCTCTCTCCCACTCCGTGCCTTCTCCAGAGTTTGTTTCGCGTTCCCGTCAGGTTTGACCAGTAGTCAAGCGACAAGGGACCCAATGCACTTGCCAATGGCATTCAATCAATCATGCGTAGTTTCTCAGCGTTTGAACGGCTCTTCGCGCTAGCGGGTCGACGTCTCAAAGTACGCCCCGTGGTTTCGAGTGCGATTCCTGGTGGTGGCGCAGCAGCCATGACGGTCGTTGTGGCTCGATCCGATTCGATTATCAGGTTCCGCCGATCCGATGCGGTCCGATGTTTGCATGGCGTTTTATTGTGCACTTCGGCGCAGCCGATCCGCTCCGATTTTGACTCCGCTCCGATGCAGCCCGATTCGACGCACCTCCCGATCGACCCAATGTTCCCGAGTCTGTGCGGACCATCTTGTCGGCCTCTCTGCGGAACCTACGCCCAGGTGTCTTCTGCAAGTGCCATCTTCGAGACACCTTACGGCTCTTTATTTGCCGCAGACGTTTCCCCAGTGGCCGTTCCAGCTCCCACACTTGATGATTCGGCGTCTCGTCGGTCGATCATCATGTGCGTTCTCGCCCCCTCGCTCGCTTTTCTCCCGCTGCCGCGCCTCCCACGGAGGATCGACTTACTCCCCTCGAGAATTTGCTACTCCTAGAGCTCGCTGGGACCCTCTAGGAACCGCCTGGGACTGCTGGAGCCGCCCTACAATCTCCTGGAGCGCTCCAGGTACCCCCCAGAGTTATCCTAGAGGCTTCTACTGAATCCCCCGCTCCAGGACGGGAAGATCTCCGAGGCGGAGTTCGTCAAGTTTTTTGTCACGTGCAAGCGGCCTCCGAAGCCGCAGGATCCGAAGGCCAAGGCCGACGCCGACGGCAAGGGGCTCAGCTCGCCTTGGCAACCGACGACAAGCCAGGGGGAGGGTGGTGGACGAGGGGGAGGAGGTTCGGCGTCAAGACTTCGCGCACATGGGCTCTTCGCGATGCGGCCTCCTGTGGAGGGAGGGGCCAGGAAGGCATGTGTACCCCTTGCCCTCCACAGAAGCTGCACGCACCTCTTGCTCCTCCATTTCCTCCTCCCTCTCTTTACTCCCTTCTCATTTCGCCCCCTACGTACGTCTCTCCTGTCCTCCATCCTCTCTCCTCCTCCTCCGCCTCCTCGTCCTGCATTGCTCGCACTTCCCTCGACCTTCCGCTCGGCTGCCGACCTGGTGGCCGCGGAGGCGGGTGGCTGCCCTGGGCTTCTGGGTCCGTATTTGGTGCTGGGCGTGCCTCTCCTCGGGGCAGGCTCTCGCGCTCTGGCCACCACGGCCTCGGTCCTTGTGATCGACTTGGGCGTCAACGAGCTGGAGCTCGAGTCCTTGTCGCCGCTGCCCGCGGCCATTCCAGCCGATCTCGCCCCGGGGCTGCTGGCCGCGCCCGTCCATGGTCAGGCTTCTCCGCGAGCAGCTCGCCGCGCTCCGCGGAGCTCCCCGTGCCGACGGCGAGGAGGACCTGCCAGGAGCCGAGCGGGCGACGCCGAGTCGCACGGCGTCGGAGGGCGTCGAGGAGACCGGGCCCACCTCGGATCCGGGGGCGGAAGGCGATGTCGAACGCGAGTCCGCGGCCCCAGAGGCGGCCCCTCCTCCGAGGCGCCCAGGGGTCTACGCAGGGATCGCGGCCTCGCCCGCTCCAGCTGCGCAGCAGCGAGCTCCCAGCTGGGCAGTCGCAGCCCTGGACGACGGCGCTCCTATGACCAGTGCGGAGGTCGTGGCCGAGATGCGCGCGACGTTGGCGGCTCAGGCGGCCCTGCCGAGCCAGGCTCCGGCGCGGCCTCTGGCCGGGCCCCCGCAGGAAACCCGGGTGGTCCGACGCGACGCCCTTCAGCTGTTCGAGGACGAGGCCGCTCGTGTCGGGACCCTGCTGACCGACGACCGACTCGCGGATTTCGTGATTCGGGCGCCCCCCGCCCCGCAGCGGGCGCAGGCCACGGCGGGCAGCGCGCGGGGCAGCGCGGGGGGCAGCGTGGCACCCCGCCTTTTCGCTGGTGGCAGCGCGGTGAGCTCCGCGACCCGTGGGCGCGTTGGCCAAGGCTCCGCCTCCTCCGTGCACGCCAGCAGGGGGGCCGCCCCCAGGGCCCCCTGTCCACGGCCGGGGCTTCGCCCCCGCCGAGGGGGCCGCCGCGGGGGGGCCTTCGGACCCAGCTGCGACCGCGCCCTCAACGTTAGACTTCGCACTGGCACGCCTGCGGGAGGCTCTCACGCGCCAGCAGGCCCCTCGAGCGACGCCCCACCCACCGCTGGGCTCGCTCACCGAGCAGGCCCCGGCACAGCAGGGCCTCCCCTCGGACGGCGCGCCCGCGATGACTCGGATGCGGGGCTTCGCGCGACGTCGCGAGTGTCAGTTGGCGCCCATTCAGCGCGGGCCTCGCGTCAGCGAGCTGACGAACCTGGCCCGCGCTCTTCGGACTCGCTTGGAAGACGTGGCGCCCATGGCTATGCTCCGGTACTTTCGGGGGCAGAGTCCCTTGGGCGGTCGGGCGTCGACCCGCGAGCTGCCGAATAATTTCGCGCGGTTGAGTGCCGAGTTGTGACGAGCCAGCGACGAAGGAAACGCGGAGCTCGCCCAGGCTCTGCTGTCGCGCCAATGCACGCGCACGGATCAGCTGGCGATGGCGTTGCGGGCACTTCGAGGCGGCGCGGTTCTCGACGGGCCTGGAGGGCCCGCCGACGCGCGCGACGCGCCAACGCGCAGAACAGGGGGCCCACGGCCCGTTCTCGCCGCCGGCGAGCCCCGCGCTGGCCGAATCAAGGAGCTGATCTCCTTCAGGCCCCGCCCGGGCTCGGGGCGGGCGTCGGCTTCGAAGGCGCCGATTTCCAAGCCGAAGGTGGAGTTGAAAGCGAAGCCGGAAACAGACGGGACGCCGCCGCACAAGGCCAGGGCGGGCGCCGAGCCTCCTTGACGCCGATGCACCGCCCTCGCGCGGGCGGCCCGCGGGGCGCTGCCCCCCGCTCGTCAGCCCTCTCCGCCGACGGTTGTTCTGCCGGGCGCAACGGGCCCGAGCACGGTCGCAGGGGCAGGGGTGGGCGCTTCCAGCGAGGGCGCTGCGCCGCCGCGGGGGGCAGCGCGCCCCGGCGCCGCGACCAGGCCTCGGAGTCTCGGGCACCCTGCCGTTCTGCTGGCCAGTTTGGCCCTCGCAAGTCCCTTCCCTCGCCCGCTGCAGCCGCCAGCTGGGGGCGCTCGGGCCGAGCGCGGTTGCGAAGGTGCGAGCGCGCGTCTCCAGCGAGGGCGCTGCGCCGCCGCGGGGGGGAGTTCGTTCTGCCCGCGCGATCTCAGCTCGCCAGCCCTTGACGCGGTTGCCTCCTCAGAACACCTTGGCCCGCCTAGCCTCAGCGACGCGCCCGCGGACGCTGAGAGGACTTCGATTGCTTCGGGAGAACCGCCCTGCTCTTTGCCTTGCACAGGCGGCCCCCGTGCGATCAGAGCGCGCCCTTTGTGGCGGGTCTGTCTTCCTTGCTGCGCTTGTTCCCTGGCGCGAACATCGACGTCGCCCACTGGACCGCTGCGCTGCCCCAGGTCGGGATAGGGGCGCGGCGTTCCCCGGCGCCCTTTTCTCGCTCATCTCAGCGCCCGTCGGGCCGCGGCGGCTCTCTCGCTGAGCCGCTTCCCCGCGATCCACGGCCGCGCCCCCCAGCTCCGCCCGCCCTGCCGCCGCCTTCTTCTCTGGTCGGCCGCCGCGCGCGGGAGCGGCAGCGCCTGGGGCGCGCGTCTCGCGCCCTAGCTCAACGCGCCGCGGTTGCGCTAATTTGGCTGACCCCCAGCCAGCCGGGCCTCGCCCCCGCCGAGGCTCGCGCGCGAGCAACGGTCTCGCCTTGCCGGGGGGGCGCGCGCGGCCGCTCAGAGCGGCGCGCCGGATTGCAGCTCGCCTTGCCCGAGGGGGCAAGACCGACATGGGCCGAGCTTTTGCAAAGTTCGGCGCCGCCGAGGTCTTGCCCTTCGGCCTGGCGACCCGCGCCGCAGCTCAGCATGGGGGCCTCCTTCGCCTCCTCTTCCGCCGCCCCGGCACCCGCGCGGCAACGTCCGTCACCCGCGCCCCCCGCGCCTGGGTCACCCGCCGCCGCGGCGTCGCGGGGCTCCGCCCGCGTCGAGCCTTTCGACCTCAAGGTCAAGGCGCCCCGCATCAAGTGGACTGACTCACCTAAGTTTGATCCCGCTCCCTCTCTGTCCGATCCGATCGTGCGCCAGGCGTTTCTGGGCCCCGATGCAACGCGACTCCCGCGGGAAGAGTGGCATGCGGGCCAGCCAGGGACACGCGCCCGCGTGGGCCGCGCGGACATTTGGGCGCCCCTCCGCAAATGGGACGCCCGCGGCGCCCTGCACCACACCCCAGCTGCGGATCTCTGCTGGGAGGAGGGGCGCGGAGCCTTCCGAGTTCGATCGTCTGACCCTTAACCCTGCGGTCGCCGACAGCCGGTGCTCCTCGGCTTCCTCGAGCACTCAACGCTCGGCCAGGGGTTTCTGCTGTGCCGACTCGGACTTGGCCCAAGGGAACGGCTGGTCATCTCCTGTGACGATTTCAGGGATTTGCACGGAACCTCCCGCGCACCCCCCGCACGCGCTCGCCGGAACGCGCTGCGGGCCAGGTTGCCGGGGGGCCTCTTCAAGTCTTTCCGGGCCTGGCACCCCGAGCTGGCGGGCCCGGCCGCTGCGCCGTACCTCAACGCGCTCTTGCCGCGGGCAACAATATGGCCGTTGAGATCGCCAACGCGGCCCACGAGGGGGCTCTCCGCAGCTTCGGTGCCCTCCGGTTCCACGAGCAGGCTGTGCACCGGTCTGTTTTTCCTAGGGGATTTCGTCGAAATACTCAACGTTGACGATCACGCGGGCTTTTTCAGAAGCTCTCGCGGCGCGGCTCCGCCCCACGCCCCGCCAACCCCACTCGCCGCGATCGGGAGGTCTTCGCCGCTTGCGACCGCGGCCATCCGCAGGTCGGGCTGAGAAGCGCGCCCGCAGCGAAATCCATTGTAGGGGCCGAGATCGAAGGACGAATGTGCATCGCGCGCGCTCCGCTTGTCCGGTCGGTCGCGCTGAGCAGGCTGACGCTTATCCAAGTTTACCTCGGCTCATCGACGCGCGCCGCGCTCGCGTCTCTCATCGGCTGCTGAGTGCAGGTGTTTCTGTTTCGACGCCCCATCATGTTCGCGCGAATCTATACACTCCAGACTCGGCTTGCTGTAGACGACGGCACAGAATACGAGCTGCCACCGTCTGTAATGGACGAGCTCTCGGCCTGCACCCTCCTGGCTCTCACGGCCATCGCCGACCTCCGCGCGGCCCCGTGCCCCGCGGCGCTCGGCGCGGATGCTTCCCTCAGCCGCGGGGGGGTAGCCCCAGCGGACATTCGCATTCATCTGTCCGCAGAGCTGCGGAGGAGATCCGAGCGCGGAGGCTGGCGCGCATGATCGGCACCTCCTCCAAGTCCTGAGCCGAGGGGCCCCCGTTGGCCCTGGGCTCACCCAGCTGCGTCGCGACCTAGGGCTGCCGGAGGGGTTCCGAATCCGATTGACGTGCCAATGGCAGTCTCGCGCGCCTAGACGTATCAACATCCTCGAGACCACCGCCCTCATGAGTTTGTGCAAGCACTGATGCATCAGGATGCCCGACTCTCGAGTACCTGTCTGCTTAGACTCTAAGGCGGCCTTGGGAGCTGCGGCCCATGCCTGGGCGCAGCAGTTCCCCGGGCCTGTCACATGTCTGAACTCCCGTGCATCATCGGGGGCGGATTATACATGGGGGGAATGCACGCGCCGACGACCCTACGAGAGACCGTTCGGTCCGACCCCCTTCTCGAGCCCCCCAGCTTAGCTCCGGGGTGCAGAACGAGGCGATTTCGATCGGTTCGATTGCGTGGCCCAGGCCGACGCGCTCTCTTCGTGCCCTGCCTGCCCTTGGGCGCGCCTCGTCGTTCTGCTCGCGGCTCGAGGGGTTGGCCCGCTGGGCCTGTCTCGGGCGGCCGTCTCCCCCTCGGGCGCGGGGGTGGCCGCCGCCGACCACGCCGCCGCTAGTGGGCCGGCCTCCGAGGCTCCAGGCGGCGGCACGAACAGCCCACGGTCGCCGGCCCCACGAGGGCCCGGGGCCAGGAACGTCCTGTTCCCGAGTTCCACTGGGGCCGCGAACGCGGAGGCCAGGGTCGCCGCCGACGCCCCCCGCTCCGCTGGAGAGGAGGTCGTAGGGGGAGGTGCCGGTCCTGAGGCCCCCTATGCGACCGTCGCTCCCCGAGCGCGTCCTGCGCCCGAGCGGACGAGCGGCGGCTCGCGCGCGGCCGAGGGCGCCGCCGCCGTGGCGGGCAGCCGGGGGGCCCCCATGGGCCCCGCCAGCAGCGGCAGCCAACGCGTCTACGCCCGAGCTGCGCGGCTGCAGGATGCGAGGGCAGCCCTGTGCGTCGCTGGCGGAGCGGGCCGCGGCGCCATCGAAGCGGCGCTCCGTCGCGCGGCGCGAGATTGCCATCCTGACAAAGGAGCGGCGTCTCTCTCGGCCAGCGAAGCCGAGGAGCGGAAGCAGCGCTTCCAGCGATTGTGCGACGCCAAGTCGATGCTGCTCAACTTCGAGGGCAGCCGCGCCCCGCCGGGCGCCCCGAGCACCGGCAGCCGGGGGGCCGCCGCCCAGGCGCTCGCCCGCGCTGGGGGCCGCGGCAAAGGGGGGCGCAGAGGCAAGACAACCGCTGGCCACTCCTTTGTGCTCTCCGCCCTCGACGGGGCCGTGTCCGAGCGCGCCTTGCTCCGCGCTCAGCGCTGCGTGACGCCCTGGACAGCCCCGCCTGTCGCCCGCCTGCGCCAGGCCCGCCTCCCCTCGCGCGCACTCGGTCCGTCGCGCCCACCGACGCCGAGCTCGCCGAGGTCGAACAGGCAGGGCGCGCAGAGCTGCGGGCTATCCGCGACGCGTGGGCTGGCCTCCGGGCGCGCGCCCCCCGGCCCGAGGCGCGGAGCGCGCCCGAGCGCGCGGCGGCGAGGCGCGAGCTCGCCGCGGCCATCGCGAGCCGCAGGTACACGCGTCGGCCCCGCACGGCGGCCAGTCGGGAAGCGCGGGGGGAGCGGCGGACAGCTCCTGCCCACATCGCTCGCGACACTCGCAGGGTGCAGAGGGCCGCGCTGCACAGCGCGGGGTCGGCGCATCCCGCTAGCTTGGCGCGTCGGGCTCACGCGGCCGCCGAGGACGCCCCCGCCTCCTGAACGGGGCGCACCCAGGGGCAGCTGGAGGCCGATCACCAGGCCAACCCGCGCGCCCACGCGCACCCGCCCGACGACCCTGCCAGCGCCATGTCGCGCAGTGATCGTCGGGCCGTCCGCCGCGTCGCGGGGCCGTCGAGGACGGGAGGCCACGCCCTGGAGTCGGCCAACCGCAGCGGGGCCCGCCGCGCGCAGCGCGCGGCCGCCAAGCGCCAGGCGAGTCGCGCGGCTCTTCCCGCTCCAGAGGGGGGGTGGTCGCGCTTCCGCCTGGCCGTCGCGCTCTGCGGACCGCGAACCGTCGGGCGCTCGGCTCCGCTGCCGACGCCGAGCCGCGCGCGACGGGCGCCGCGGCGAAGCGCGTCGCCAGGCGCTCTCGGAGCCCCTCCATCAGCGATGGCGCTGGGTGGGGACAGAGGCCCGAGTCTTTCCAGGAGGCTTCCGAACCCTTACGGCCGCGACTCCAGCGAGGAGTCGGCGGGGGGCGCCGGCGCCGACCCCAGCGGCGCTTCCGCGGGTTCGCCCAGCAGGCGCTTTGTTTCGGAGGCTCGCCCCGCAGCAGACCGCAGCCTGCCGCGCCAGCTTCCACGGGGCGACGCCCGACGACACCACCGCGGCGCGGGTGCGCCGAGTCTGCTCCGCCCCAGGCCTTCCGCGCCGGAAGCTCCGCGGACCCCTGCGACTCGAACTTCGATTCCGAGGATCCCGCTCAGGTCCGCGACTTCTTGGCGGGTCGGATCTCGGACGAGGCCTTGCGCGGGATCGCCCAGGGCCGCCCGACGGTCTGCGGCATCCGAGCAGGACACGTCCGCGGAGGCCACTTCTCGCGAGCAGCCTCCTCGGCCCTCGGGTGCCAGCCGGAGTCGGGGTCGCTCCAGGTCGCGGGTGGATGCGAGGCGTGGCCCTCGGCGAGCGTCAGGAGCGTGCCGCAGGATCCCCGCGCCGCCGATCGAAAGACCCCTCGAGCGCTGGGCCGACTGGCATGCACCCCATCCAGCGAGGGCGTTGCGCCGCCGCAGGGCGGGGTTCGTTCCGTCGCCTCTCAGCAAGTCGGCGGGCCGCCTGCTGGCCGCGCGGAGCCCCCGTCGAAGCGTCGCAGGCGCGCCGCCCTCCTGCCGGCGTCGAAGGCCCCTTCAGCGGCGTCCTCTGCTGCTACTCCCGCGCCTCCAGGCCGCGACGAATCGCCAATGCCGACCGCCCTTCCTGCCGCCGCGGCGCGGCTGGAAGTGGCCAGCAAGCTTCTAACCCTCGAGCTGTTGGCGCGTGGCTGGCGGCTGGAAGTGGCCAGCAAGCTTCTAACGAGCTATATTCAGGGGATCGGAAAGAGTCGTTTCAGCACGCGGTCTCCCGGCTGCGGCATTCCGCCTGCTGGCGCGGATGAACCGCGCGAGATCGACGACCTCGAGTGCCTGCTCGCCGCGTTGCGCAGCCGCGGGCGCCTCTTCGGCGATGGAGGCGCGCGCCCTCTCGAAGGCGGGGCGGCTGCTGCCCGCGAGCGCCGCCGTCGTCCGAGGGCGGACAGGGCGCCGTCAGATCGACGAGAAGACGGTCGGAGGGATCAGGGGCACCGGCTTGGGCAACACCGTCATCCAGCGGCGTCGCGCGGCCAGCCTGGCCAGCGCGCGCGACCTGTTCGCGCATCTCACCGAGAGGGCCGAGCTGCTCCCGCCACGCCTGTGGCGCAACAAGGAGGCGCCTGCGGATCTGCTCGACGGCTACCGAGCCATTTGCAGCGCGCCTCACCTGACCTCTCTGTCGGGCACGTCGCAGCGGCAGGACGCCGCCGAGATGGGGGCGAAGCTGCGCGGCCGCGATCACGCGGTGCACCCTGCGGGCCCGCCTGCCCCAGCCCCCCGGGCAGAGATCGAGGGCATTGCGATCTGCGCGCCCTCGGAGATCGAGACGATCGCTCGGGGCATCGTCGATGCGACCGACGACTCCTTCGCAGGGGCGCGCGCTCAGACCGCGTCTCAGTCAGGCGTCGACGAGGGGAGGCCGGAGGCTGCCGCCTCACTTCGCTTCGCGTGGGCGGCGCGCAGCCCTCTCAACGGGCCGCGTGGGCCTGCGGGGCAGCAGAGGCCCCGCGCCCGCCTTGCTGCTCCGGCGCGCGCGCGGGCCGTGCGCGCGCGCCGCTGCCGGGGGCCCTCTCGCGTCGGCGGCCGCCGCCGCGCCTGCGAGCCGCGGGCGCAGCGCCGGCCCCGAGCCCCTCGCGCGCCTATCGTTCGGGATTCCTATTTGACTTCCAACTTTCTCGATCGCAGATCCCGATGGGTCGACGCGTTCGAGCAGCGGGTCGTCGAACACACCAGAGTGGCCCCGGCCACGCCCCACCGGAGCGGCGCGCCCCTGGCGCGAGCGCTGGCCACCTTCGGAGCATGGTTGCACGAAGCTGGTTTCCCCCGCCACATCCTTGCGCGCGCCCTCTTGGATGCCCAGTCGGCGCGCCCCCGTTGGAAGGCGCCCCTTGCAGACGCCTGGGGCGTTGCCAAACGGTGGAAGATTACAGAGCCCCCAAAGCTTCTTCCACCATTGCCTCGCGTACTCCTGCGCGCGATGGTTGGTCTCTGCCTCATCTGGGACTGGCCAGTCATGGCCGCCTTGCTGCCGATGGGTTCATTATGTCCCTGCACCCAGGGGAACTCACGAAGGCAAGGAGGCGTGATCTTTCCTTGCCGTCGGACCGCCTCGCGCCGGCAGGCGACGCTTTCCTGGCCATCGCGGCGTCAAAGACCCGTCGCTCCTACCCCCGCTCAACGCGCGGGGTGTTCGGATCGACGGTCGGTGGACCTGTTTGACCGTGTTTGTGGACATCTTGCCCCCGCCGATCCGATCGCCCCACTCGGGGCGAGCGGCTTCCGTACTCGGTGTAACCACTTGCATTCGGCGTTGGGCATTCCGCTCGCCACAGCCGCCGCTGAACTGAACATGGCCCCCGGATGTCAGCGGGGCCCAGGCGCCACTGACGCCTACATTGCCATAGAGGACGCCCCTCGCGTCTCTTTTGACGAGGAAGGTGGCGCCAAGCGTCGAGCGCTGAGCGCTGCCTCCAAGCTGCTGCTGCCTCAGCCTTCCTCGCGTCTCTCTCGGAGGCCGCTGGGGCTCAGGTGATCTTCTTCGCCTCCGCCAGCAGCCGTTTGCTCCCCTCTTTTCTGCTCGCTGGGTCGTCAGCCCGGTCTGTCCAACTTGCGGCCGCCCGCCAAAACCTTGCCATTTCGTAAGGTTTTGAGCGTGGGCATGGCTGCGCCGCCTTCGGCGCCCAGGAGCCCCGCCCCTGAGCGCGGCGCGTCGTCCCCCTCGCGCCCGGTGGCGGATCTGCCCCGCGGTCGCGCGCGGAGGCGCCAGCGCGCGCGCGCGCGGAGTCCGCTCGCCAGGGCAGAGCGAGATAATGCTCCCTCTTATTCTCTGCGACTCCCCCCCCCCCCCGCGGTCTCTGTAGTTTTTCGGCCTCCCCCCCTACTCCCCCGCCTTCGCTGAGGCTGACGGTGCGCGCGCTGCGCGGCCGCCTGCGAGCGCCCAGGTTGACTTCGATGTCTCGCCCCCCCCAGCGCGCGCTGGCTACATCGCCTTCGGCGGCCAAGGGCCCCGCTCCTGAGCGCGGCGCGTCGGCCCCCTCGCGCCCGGCGGCGGGTCTGCCCCGCGGTCGCGCGCGGAGGCGCTGGCACGCACACGCGTAGACCGCTCGCCAGGATGGAGCGAGAGAATATTCCTTCTCGTCATCATCATCACCACCACCGTCACCACCACCATCATTATCAGCAGCACCAGCATCATCAGCATCATCCTCGTCGTCGTCATCATTACTAGCAGCATCATCATCATCACTGTGACTATCATCGCCACCATCTTCATCAGCATCCGCATCATCATCTTATTCTTCGTCATCAACCTCATCATCATCTTAACTCGCATCATCAGCATTGGCATCCGAAACATAATCGCTTATCAGCGCCACCATCATCATCAGCAGCATCATCATCCGCAGCATCATCACTACCTTCATTCTAGTACGTTCCATAATCAGCGTCATAACCAACACCACCACCGTAATAATCATCATCCGCATCATCATACTCAGTTCGGTTGTGCTGGCTTCAGACCAACTGGCATAAGGGCGGCAATGTCGAGCTCGCTTCAATTTGCACTGCCCCCGCATGAGTTTCCACTTCGTCCTTTTTACCCTGTTGGGACGCCACCGTGCTCAACAGCTTCGCGAAACTTCTCGTTCAGACGATGCTCGACTCGCTGTTGGACGCCCCTGTTGTTGATCACGGACCGTCTTCATTATCAGGCAAATCCCAAAGGTCTCTATGAAGCGTACCACGTCCCCCCTCGCCTCCCAGATCGATTTCATGACCACATGATGGTAGTGATCCTGATGGTCATGACGGTGATGGAGACCCTGGACGCGGTGGGCCTCCACGCGATCGTCCGCATAGATTTGTTCCTTGTGTTCGTCGTCCTGCGGACCCTTTGGTTTCTTCCCCGGTGCAATCGGTGGTCGATTGTGCCCCTGCCCTTAGCACCTCGACTTATCGTTGTTCTGGTGAGGATATGCTCAGATCTGCAGGTGATACTCTGGGCCGTGGTGCCGTATTCTTTCGTCATCCTGTTCTTCATCGTTCTGCTGCTGATGACGTGTCTTGGCTCGCCTGTGTTCCTGCGCGTCTTTTGTGTCCTTGGCAGGGTGGTCATGACACTTGGGCGGCTGCGCTTGCACGTATTAAGATCAAGAAACAACCCAGCCCCACACCCACCAGGACGATGTTCACATGTTTTCGGAACGCGTGTGATGTCGTCGACACGCCCCCACGGCGAGTAAATAGTACACATCGCCACATTCGTGGTTCCATACGTCATTTCTATGACGCGGTCTTTTGTTGTTCTAGAACCGCTGCTGCGGTTTAGGAAACGCGCGTTTTCGTTTATGAAAGTGCGCCGGCGCATGTGCGCGACGACCCGATTGAAGCAATGTTCCAAGGATTCTCGCGCATGCCACATTTTATTAACAAGGTCTGGGCGTGTCCATAACAGTTTTCGGTTCCACGAGAAAGAATGTGAGCGAACGTGGGCCCCAGTCAGTGTATGTCTAGCAACCCATGTTGTGCAACTTACGTGTTGCCATCTGCGTGGTGCCTTATGTGATGTGTAGTATGTATAATTAGTCCAAGTTATTTGGAGCAGTGTATGTATGTTTAGTCGGGCCGCAGGCCCCAGAGAGGAGCTTCGAACATATAAATTGTGATGTGGTCGGTGTGGGGGTGGCTTGGGTTGCCTTCGTAAGAAGCTTGGGCATCATGCTGAACGGCACGTTCAGTTTGCATCGGGTCGTCACGAAGCTCACCTGGCCGAGCGTGTTCGGCCCCCTGGGGCAGGATATGCTTGAGGCGCACCATGCCATCGAGCGCCGCCGAAGTTTGCTTGAAGATTTGGACCACCGTGTTCAACTCCTCCCTGACGACGTAGGGTGGGCCGTTGATACCCAGACTGATTTGACGACTGTGCGCCGACATATTGAACGCCAATGAATGCAGCTCAACTGATATCGGCCTCCCGCGCATTGTATTCTTGAGTTGCGTTCTTCCTCGCCGCCCCACTCCTCCCCGTTGTCCTCCTTCCTCTCATGCCTTCTCTGCGCGCTCTAGCACCAGTAGCTTCTATTTAGTTGCATGTCTCCTGTCCAGAATTTGATATGTCTGGTATCTTGTGCAGTCGTGTCGTTTGGAGAAGGCCTCGTACATTGAATCATCCGATCACCATCGTCAATCATTATCACCATTCCCATCCTTGTCATCATCACACGCATAACAACAACTTCGACAACATCAAAAATACAAACAGCTTTATCACTGTCCGATATCATCGCGAAGGCCTCACGGCCAGTGCCGCCGACCCAGGAGCCTCTTGGAAGCCTCTTGGGGCTCCTGGGGCCTCTTGGGGCCTCTCGAGAGCCTCTTGGCCTCTTGCGGACTCATAGGAGTCTCTCGGGGCTGAGGGCTCGAAGTGCCCGCTCGGAACCCCCCATCTGGGCACTTGGAGCCGTCTTGGGGGCCTCTTCGGCCGTCTTCGACGCGTCTTGGGCCGCCTTCGGTTCATCTTCGGTCCGGGCCCTCTTTGAGGCATCTTGGGCCGTGTTGGGGCGATCGTGGGAGCCTCTTGGGCCGTGCTGGAGTATCGGGAAGCTGAAAAGTCGAGAACGCCAAATTCTGTCAACCGATGGAAAATCACTAAAGGGTCCTCTCAGGAGTGCTCTTGGAGGCCTCGTGGGGCATTTTGGAAGCCTGCAGGGCCATCTGGGGGCTATCTTGGGCGTCTTGGACCGATCATTGTGTGGTTCGGGGACCTCTTGGATCGTCTTGGGATCTTCTTTGGGCATTCGGGGGTTTGGGGCTTTGGTAGGTCCCGGGAACCCATTGGGAATGGTATTCTGACCTGCGACCCCCCTCGACCCCCTCCCCCGGGACCCCCCCCACAGGAAAGGATCAATGGAAGGGCTTCTCTTCTCGTCGACTCAATGACGAGCCCGAGGGGGAAGGCTCAGGGAATGGAAGGGGGAAATTGCGACGGGCGCAGGAAAACTCTGGGACGGGCTTAAAGGAAAGCGGAGGACAGCGGCAACGACGACGACGAGAACGGAGCAAACGGAACAGCGTTTCACACTTGCCGGCAGGGATCGGCGTGCCATTGAACATGTATAGCCCGAGCCTTGAATATCCGCCCCTTCCCTTTCCCATCGCACCCCCTTGGGGGGATATCTTCCTTGCCTGCCCTGTGTATTTGGCGCAGCCCCTAAAACAAGGAAGGGAGGGAGGAGGGAAGAGACAAGGGGGAGATTATCACGAGGGGGGTTAGAAACGGGAAAAAAGCAGCAGAACCAGGTGAGCGGGTCGGGTTGACCGCTTCTAACGGGCGGGGCGGGCTGGCGGGCCCAGAAGCTTGGTCGAGCTGGCGGGTCGCTGAAGCATCAGTCGCGCATGGATCGCGAGGAAGTCTCTGGCGATAGCGCGAGTCCCAAGTAAAGCGTGAGGAAGTCCAGAGATGGAGCGTGATTCCTGAGTGCCGAGGGCGCGGCGTCTGAATAAATGGGAAGGAAGCCCCCCGTGAGAGCGCGATTCCCGTATAAGCTGAGCCCCAAGACTTTCATTTGTATGTAAAAAACAGGGTGCGAGCCCCGTGAGGGGCACTGCAATGGAAAAATAGAGTGGAGTCCGCGCAGGAGGGATCAACAATAGTTACGGGTATTATTTAGAAGTGAGCATGTAACAATCATTTGACCTCAATGTAGTGTGTTTGTTGTTCATTCGCTCACGTGCCGTTCGATGCATACATGTATATACATATATATATATACACATGTGTAGACACATGCAAGTAAACATAGGTACGTGTGTACCTATATACATATACCTATATATATATACATATATATACATATATACACACATATATATGTATGAACCCGAAGCCCTCGATACCCGCAGCCCCTTAAAACAGGGGAGGGGATGAGGGGAGAGGCAACGGGGATAGAGAAGGATAGAGCACGACAGAGATTTGCAGGAGAGGGGGTTGGGAGCAGGGAAACAAGCGGCAGAACCAGACGGGCGGGTCGGGCGGACGGACCCCAACGGGCGAGTCGAGCGGGCGGGCCCACGCGGCGGAGTCGAGCGGGCGGGTCGTTGAAGCGTCATTCATGCATGGATCGGGAGGAAGCCTCTGGCGAGTGCGCGAAATCTATGTGAATCGTGAGGACATCCTGAGCAGGAGCGTGATTCTTGAGTGTTGGGGGCGCGGCGTCTGAATAGATTGAGAGGAAGTCCCACACGATTGCAAATTTGAATGAATTCTGAGGAAGTATCAGGCGGGAGTCGCTGCTGTTGTAAACCGTGGGCCAACAACCTAAACAACAACATCAACATCATCAACGTGGACATCATCCTCGTGACCGTGGTCTGCCCTCTTCGTCTCTCCTCTTCCTGCTCCACTTCCTTCCCCTCCCGTAAAGCCGCCAGGGATCTTGCTCTCGCTTTGCTTGTCCCTCATCCCTCCATGTCCTCTCCTTCTCCCCTCGTCCTCCTCATCCTCCCTTCTCGCCCCAAAGCTTCCATCCTTCCACACATCTCCAACTAGAAGCCATATAAGGATTCACTGCACAGTCTCTCATGCTTTGGCTCCCTCCCTCCTCCCTCCGCGTTTTTCCTCGTCCTCTCTCCTCCCCCTCCTCCCTCCTCGTCCTCCCCTCCGCCCCTCCCTCCCTCCCTCCCTCATCATTCGTCGTCGTCCTTCTCCCTCCCTCCGCCCTTCTTCCTCCCCCCTTGCCCTCATCTGTATTCCGTCTCCCCCTGTCACTCGTCCCCTCCCCACCCCTCCCCTCTCCCCCCACCAGCTCGGGCGCACTTCAGGTGGGGATTCGCTTCGCGATCGGACTCGTCTTGTCTTGCCCCCCAGCCCCCCCCGTCGACCTCATCGCGCTGACCCCCATCCATCCTGCCCCTCATCTGGGCCTGGCGCGCCGGGCGGCTCAGGCGAGGAGGCACTGGACACCGCGCCCGACGACGAGGGCCTGCAGAAGGCCCTGCCCTCCTCGTCCTCGCCGTCGTCCTCAGCACCCCTCGGCGTCATCGTCGTCGTCCTTGTGGTCTCCCTCGCTTTCGTGCTGTCCGTCCTCGTCGGCGACATCCTCGTCGGCGCCCTCGCCCTCCCCGTCGTCGTCCTCGTCGGCGTTGGCTTCGTCGCCCCCGCCCTCGTCTTCGCCAGCGTCGCCCTCCTCGTCTTCGTCCTCGCGCTCTCGTTCTTCTTAAGCTGTGCGCAGGCGCTGGATGCCCAGGCCAGCGAGTCTGCAGTGGGGAGACAAGAAGAAGGGTACGAAGGCCATGCAGCAATCCTGGTTGAGCATCCCCTGCGCCTGACCCTGCTCCTCTCGTCCTCCCGCTGCGTCTCCTGGTCAATGTCCTCCTGCACCCGAGCCAGCTGAGGCTGCTCTTGCTGCTGTTACTCGTGCTGCCGCTGCCGGTTGCGCCACCGCTGCTGCTCCTCCTGCTTGTTGCTTCGGGTGACGCTGCTCCGGGTCCTCTCCCTCATTCAGCTATTCGTCTCCGCCTGCTCCTACTATGGTTTTCGATTGTCCTGATGTTTCTGCCTTTCAGGTCGCCCCCGCACGCCGCCTCGCATCTGCCGATGTCCCGCGCCCGTGGCCGAGCGGAGATGCAGGTCTTCAAACATTTCGTCGATGAGGACGGCGAGAGCTTCTTGACAAAGAAGCGCTTCGAGTCCGTCGTTCGACACCTCATGAAGGCCGGTGCCCCGCAAGAACGGCTCCGATGTTCTTCCCGTCGTTCCCGTCACAGCATGGGTACGAAATTGTGGACCTCGTGGGCCACCTCGGGGGTCACCCGTGGGCCGAATGTCTTGCTCATGCTGAGTATCCTCTGGTGTAGTAGACCGCCGAGGTGTCCGATAGACGCCCGCCAAGAATGTCCGGATCGGGCTATGATTATGAAGGTTGCATCACGCAAGGGTACTCCAGATTTCGCCATAAAAGGGAGGGGGTCACAACCCTCACAGACGGGCAATTCCAGACCCCCCCAAACAAGCCATGAAGGGCTGCGTTTTGCCCAGACCCACTGGAACCCGCCAAGACGGTTCAAATCTGACCCCATCCCAAATCAGACCACCCTCCTTTTATTGTGAAATCTGGAGCACATATGGCGCGCTTCTGGAAAGGCTTCGCGTTCGACCGGTGGAAGGAGGGGATGTCTCTTCTCGGCGGGAGAGGGCGGAAGCAGAACGAGGGCAGCTCTGCCGGCGGGAGTCGAAGGCGGCCACGCAAGAGATGCATGTAATGTTGGAGTCAGGGTTTCTGTGACACGCTTGGCCGCAGAACCAATGCGAGGCCCAGCTCAGCGGCAGCCCACATCAGGTTCAAGCTACAGTGCGGCCAGGCTGCATCAGCAGTTCGAAGCGGAGCGGTTGCATCATCACATCATAGAGTCATAATTGCAGTGATGTTGCGTAGTTCGTGACAGTCTGATAAAGCACGTCAACGTCGGCGGACGTATATAAGTCGTCAAGATGAGGCGGACAGAGTTACTCCAGATCAGAGGAAGCAGTTGTCTAAGCGACCGCTAAATATAAGTTCAAGCCAACGATAAGCTAATCTAACACTGGTTGAGCCTTGTGCTGTCAAGCTAAGCCAGCGTACGCGTAGCTCATCTAAGCAAGGGGGAGCAAATGAAAGTGGGAAGTCGCGACCACCCTAAAACGTTCTTGACGGGTTCGAACTAGTCTAATCTTGATGATGTCCGTAGGCAGTGTTGTGGGTGGGTGCGCCTAGGCCTAAGCCGTGCGTAGTGTATGTGTGTCCTTGCTCGGGCCATGTGTAGGGTGTACATGGCCGTGCCCAGTCTGCACCAAGATGCTGACCAGGCCGCGTCCAGGCAGTGCGTCGGCCGAGCCTAGGCCTTTACAGGCCGTGCGCAAGCAGCGCGCACGCTCGGCCTGATAGATCATGTTGAGCAGATGATGAGGCCTGGCGTCTGATAATTTGTCCCTTCCCAGCCATGCGTTTCTTCAACCCTTCACAGGGGCGCCTGCCAAGCTTTTGGACAATGGTTTCGTCCACCAGCCTGGTGAGGGGGAAGGGAGAGGGAATCCTTAGTTCGCAAACTGACCTGGAGTGCGCCCAGATGTTGTAAGCCCAGGAGTGGACTTCCTGTCGCATTATCCATCTTGTGCGCGCGCGTGTTTCACTATTGTTCGTCCCACCCATCCGTTGTGTTTTCCTATGTTTCCCCCTCTTCGCGTGTCCTCTATGGAGAGATGTTTCGATACGTTCGGCACATGTCTGATCACATTCAAAGAAGAGCTCCAAGTTGTAAGGGAGCAACACGTACTGAAGTGCGTCATTAGGTGAGGTGATCGCAGGAGGACGATGAGGAAGATAGGGAAGTATATGATGAGCTAGGGGTAGTATTTTACAAGGGGATGCTGTTCCACGTGCGTCGTCCGAACAGCAGCTCCATATCCTTTTGGATCCGACAGCGCGCGTGGCCAGATCATGCGACGAGTGGGCTGGCTGCATGTAAACTCGCAGGGCAACGATGGGTATCAAAGCCAGCGGGGGTGATGGAGCTGGAGGGGGGATTCAAAGCCAGCATGCTACCCTCAAATAACGGCTTCCCCGAAACGTTTGCGCATGCGTCTCGTGGCTCATCACGAATCGCACAGAGGGGGCTCAGCTGTCCGCAACTGTCCCGGAAGGGCCCTCGAGAGCCCCCGACGGGCTCACGCCGTCCGAGGGCAGCTTCTGGGGTCGTTCCCTGAGATCTGGGCGTTGCATTTTTTTCACACTGGTCGTTTTCGCCCAATGTCTGGTTCCAGGACCATCACAGATCGATCGGGCTCGCGTAGTGTCGCTGACAGATGGGGTCTGGGGTTCCAGTCGTGATTTTTGGAGACGAGTTATGTTTTTTTCCCAACGCCAGATCGCGGGGTTTTGGCGCGGCCTTATGCCATCTCGGGACCGCTTCTCGGGCGAGCCCAGGACCGGGATCGACCGCTCCAGAGCTGCGTAGAACGCCCCGAGGGCGCTCAGGAGCGCTCCAGAACGACAGCGGTGCCTGATGCATCCTCCAGAATCGCCAGATCTCAGGATCTCAGAGATCTTCGAGTTGTCCCTGTCTGACTCTGTCCTACAACCCCGTACGAGAAGCAATTGGTGTTTGGTGAGCCCCCCGCCCCCCCATTTCAATGTTGATCGTGCGACCGGCGAAGTTCGAAAAAACAAATCGATACCGCATTGAACATTGAAATTGGGCGGGTGGGTGTATGTGTGAGTGTGCGTGTAGCAAAGCACCAGTTGTTTTTCGCACGGGGCTGAAGAGAATGAGAAGAAGACGACGACGATGATGATTATGATGATGAGTATGATGTTGATGATTGTGATGATGATAATGGTGATGATGATGATGATGATGATGATGATGATGCTGATGATGAGGAGGATGAGGATGAGGATGAGGATGAGGATGAGGATGAGGATGAGAATGAGGATGATGATGATGATGATGATGATGATGGTGGTGATGGTGATGATGATGATGATGATGATGATGATCATGATGATGATGATGATGATGATGATGATGATGATGATGATGATGATGATGATGATGATGATGATGATGATGATGATGATGATGATGATGGTGGTGGTGGTGGTGGTGGTGGTGGTGATGGTGGTGGTGGTGGTGATGATAATGCTGGTGATGATGGCGATGTTTTGGAGAGTGCGGAGGGTTTGGGAGGGTCGTGAGGGTTCTGAGGATATTGTTTGGGGGGGCAGAAGATTTAGGAGGGATGGGAGGGTTCCAGAGGTTGTCGGCGGAGTGCGGAGGGCTGCGGATGGATGGGAGGTTCTGCAGGTTCTCGGAGGGGTGCGGAGGAGAGTCGAGGCATGGGACCGTTTCGGGAGTTTTTGGGAGCAGTGCGGACGGTCCAGAAGGGGTGGGAGGGTGCCAGAGGTTTGGGAGGAGCGCGGAGGAGTGAAGAGGCGATGGTTCACCCTCCTTGCCCCCTTCTCGTCACCAGTCTCGTTGTCCTACTACGTCATCGTTGTCGTCATCCTCCTCGTTTCTTTTCTCATCTACCCCCCATCATCCCCCTGCCCTTCCCTACAGCAGGCATGCTAGATGAGAAATCAAGCTGACAGCATGTGCCCCGCGAGATTTCTTATCCCATGGAAGCCCTGAGGCACCTCAGGAACTTCAAAGGTCGACGGCAAGTGTGCCTGTAGATTTAAACAAGACTTCTTTTCGCATGTGTGTACTGCGTGCTTCTCTTTTCTCTGGCGCGTGAAATACATCCTCGTCCTCGTCGTCATCGTCGTCGTCCTTTCTACTACGTCGTCATGCGTTTTTGTTTTTCCTCCTCGTGCCTCGTCGTGGTCGTCGTCGTCTTCTTCTCCTCATTCTCTTCAACCCCGTGCGAAAAGCAATTGGCGTTTGGTGAGCCCCCCAGCCTCCCAATTTCAATGTTGATCGTGCGACCAGCGAAGTTCGAAAAAACAGATCGGCACCGCATTGAACCTTGAAGTCGGGTGTTTGCGTGTGGGCGCGAGCACAAAGGAAAAAGCCAGCTGCTCTTCGCACGGCGTTGTAACCCTGGCTTCGTCTTCGACTCGGGCCAGTCGCGAGCCGCCGTGGGACCTGCCTGACTTGCCCGTGGCCTGTCGATGCGACTTTTTGGAGCCTCCGCGGCCTTTCCCGGGCGCCCGGGGGCTCTCCAGAGCGGCGTCGGGAGGGGCACTTGAAGGCGTCGTCTCGGGACCCGGAAGCTCACGTGCAGGGTATGCTTCGGGAGCCTTGAGACGGGGGTCAACGCAAACGGGGTCCGCCAGAGCGCCGGAGCCTGCAGGATCCTGCGAAGGCCCCTCTGGCTGACCCGGGTTAGCGAGCCGCTCGTGGCCGCGAGGCGGCCGCTCGTATTGGCTGACCCGGGTTTGCGAAGACCTGCGTTGCAGTTTTTTTTGTTCCTGCATTGCAGTTTTTTGGTCTCTTGCTGACCCGGGTCTGGATTGACCCGGGTCAGAAGATCCCCGACATGTTTGGGCAGCAGATGGGGCGAGAGTTTGGACAGACAACCTGGCATCGCTCGGACGTGTGCGTTCTTTCCTCGGCGAGGACCATCGAGGAGCATCCTTGATCATTTGGCGAGAAAACCCACGCACGAAACCGAACAAAAAACACAGGAAATGGACGTCCGAGCGATGGCCAGACAAGAGGAGCACGTACCGATAGCGTTGCGGCTGGAGGTTCTTGCTCAGCGTGTCGCGCCGCTGGTTCTGGCCCAGCACGCCACGCCCCATTCCCTGAGCCGCACCCTTCCCTCGTGCTCTGCGTCCTGGAACTCCATGGGGGCTCTCGTCGCCACGGCTCGGCTGGATTCGCCTCGGAGTCTGTTGCGCATCGTAGAAAGTTGGTACTGCTTTTACATGCTGATTGATTCGTTGTGGTTTGAAGGGCGTTTTCTATATCTTAGGTCCGCCTCAGGCGGCCATGCGGCGCCCTCGGAGCGCTCTGGGCCTGCCTTGGAGACCTGCCTTGGGGGCATCTGGGGCGGTTTGTCTGCAGGCTCGCCGCCGCAGACGCGGATACGGAAGTGCCAGAAATTGGAAGAGGCACGTCGACGGGTGTTGTCGCAGATATTCAGTTTTGCTGTTGGTGCTTCCATGGAGTGGCCTGGACACCCACGTTGAGGATTGGCAATTTCGTTTTCTGTTCGCGATCACTCCCCTAAGTTGTCTTGCTCCTTCTTTCCGGCTCCTTCTCCAGCATTGCGTTGGGAAAGAAGATAATCTCGCTTCTCAACACTCGGTCGTCTTCAGGAAGCGCCGCCCCCTTCACAGCCCAGATGTTCCAAGTGCAGGTGCAATCAAGAACCTCGAGTCCCGTTTTGGAGCGAATTCCAGCCGGGCCCATCGGAGGCGTACGTGTTTGCAGCGTGGACGGTGCCACGCTGCTCCGGCCAGTGAGTCAAAAAGCCCGCCTCGGACACCGCTCTCGACCACGATTGCTACGAAGTCTTTCAAAACCCCATGGTCCCCGAACCCCCCCCCCTCCTTCTCTTCCTCTCTTCCTCCTCCTGGAGAGGGCGGGGCTGGAGCGGCTGCGGCATTTGGCCCTCCTGGGGGTTGGGCGAGGTGGGGGGTCGCAGTCGCTCGTCGCGTGCCGAACCGCGGGGCTCCACAAGGGGGGGGTGGGAGGGCGCGGCCAGAGGAGGGCCAGCGGCCAAGGGGGGCGCGGACAGGAGCCCCCGCGGGAAGGGAGAGGATCACCGCTTGCCGCCGCCACCGCCAAGGGGGCGGGGGGCGGGGGGCGGCGGCGGGTCGGGGTGCACCAGCTGTATCTGCACCGCTGCTTGCCAGGGTCGGCGCAGGAGTATCGTGGGCGCCCTCCTGGCGGGGCGGTGGTGGTGCGTGCCTCCCTGGCCGCCCCCGTGGGCACCCTGCGCGGCTCCAGCACGTCAGCGGATCCCTTCCCCGCCCCCCCCCCTGCCAGGGCGGCAGTGGCAGTGAGATTCCTTGTCCCTGCCGGGCGGGGAGGGCGGGCTGGGCTGCGGGGGGGTCGTCCGCGGGGCAAGAGCACGACGAGTGAGCAGCAGCAGCAGCAGCAGCAGCAGCAGCAGCAGCAGCAGCAGCAGCAGCAGCAGCTACGGCGACAGCAGAAGGAGGTATTCTCCTGCCCACGCGCGCGCCGCGCCCAGGTGGTCACGGTGTCCGTCCTCAGCAAAGAGCTGAAGACGGACAGCGAGGCGGTGCGAAAGCTGGAGAGCAGAGAGGTCGTTGAGGTGCTCGAGGGCATCCGACCTAGCGGCCGAGGATGGAGGAGAAGGAGGGGAGGAGACCAGGAGGGAGGGAAAGAAAGGAGAGGAGAGGAGACTGAGGGATGAGGGGGGAGGATTGAAGAGGATCAGACAGGGAAAGGAGAGAGAGGAGAGGAGGAGAGGAGAGGAGAGGAGAGGAGAGGAGAGGAGAGGAGAGGAGAGGAGAGGAGAGAAGAGGAGAGGAGAGGAGAGGAGAGGAGAGGAGAGAAGAGGAGAAGAGAGGAGAGGAGAGAGAGGAGAGGAGAGAGGAGTGGAGTGGAGTGGAGTGGAGGGGAGAAGAGAGGAGAGGAGAGGAGAGGAGAGGAGAGGAGAGGAGGGAGAGGGAGAGGACAGGAGGGGAAAGGGGGAGGAGGAGATCGGGAGGAGGAGGAGGACGAAGAGAACGAGGAGGAGGAGGAGGAGGAGGAGGAGAGCGAGAGAGAAGAGAGAGAGAGAGAGATAAGACGACGGCGACGACGACGACGCCGACGACGACGCCGACGACGACGACGCCGACGCCGACGCCGACGCCGTCGGTGGGCGCCGAGAATGAGCGGCGGCGACGACGACGACGAGGATGAGAGGGCCTCCGACCTCGCTGCCAGTGCGGCAGCCCAGCGTGTGTGTGTGTGGGGGGGGGGATCGTTGCGCCCGGCGTCTGGCCCAAGGTGTCCCCTCCTCGTCCTCGCCCTCTTCCTTCTCTCAGGATGCATGCTGGTCCTCCTCCTCCTCCTCCTCCTCCTCCTCCTCCTCCTCCTCCTCCTCCTCCTCCTCCCTCCTCTACTCCTCCCTCCTCTACTCCTCCCTCCTCGACACCTCCCCCCCAGCGCCTCATCAGTAGGATGGCCCCCCGTCTGCATCGCTGGTTTGGGGGCCCACGCTGCCGACGCGGAGGCGATCGGCTGGGCGGCTGTCGCCTCGGCGATGCCTCCTCCTCCTCCTCCTCCTCCTCCTCCTCCTCCTCCTCCTCCTCCTCCTCCTCCCTCCTCCTCCTCCTCCTCCTCCTCCTCCCCTCCTCCTCCTCCTCCTCCTCCTCCTCCTCCTCCTCTCCTCCTCCCTCCCCCTCCCCTCCCCCTCCCCCTCCCCCTCCTCCCCCTCCTCCCCCTCCTCCCCCTCCTCCTTCCCCTCCCCCTCCCGAAACGGGGGGCGGGTGGATCACTGAGTTCAGGATACGCAACCCGCATAAAGGGGGATGCGTTCTGGGAGGTCCCGGGGCCCGCGAGTCACTCCAGCACCACTACTGCCGTTGCTCGCCCATCTTTCTGCTCGCCAGAGTTCCCTTCAGATTCGATCTTCCCGCACCTCCTTTTATGGACCCCCTCCTGGCTCTCGGTTTGATCCACCCGAACCCCGAGGCCTTTCAATATACAGCGATGGGTTTCCATATGTACCGGTTGGGCCACCGAGAGAGGAAGGACCCCCCGCCCCATTTTCCCCAGAGGCCGCCCAAAGTTTGGCTCGGGCCGCCTTGAAAACGGTAGAGCTCCCCCTCGGTCACAGTGGCCGTAGGCGGCGGCGTCGGCCATAGTTCATTGGGAGACGATGCCCCCCATACGCTCCAACCTCCTCCTCCTCCTCATCCTCCTCCTCCTCCTCCTCCTCCTGCTCCTCCTCCTCCTCCTCTTCTGACCCAGTTGCTACTGCAGGGGGGGGGGAGAAGGAGGTGGGAGGAAAAGTGGGCTAGTGTTGGAGAACGCAGTGTCCGAGGATGTTGGCGGTTCTAGGGTGTGTCGGCGGCCTTCGGAGGCTCTCGGGTGGCGTCTGCAGGTGTTCTGGGTCGTCTGAATGAGCTCTAGGAAAAAAAGATGGGCGTGCCTAAAAGTTGTCAGGTCCCATCGAGGACGAGGTGTCCAAGATGAAGCGCGTGAAGGTGATTGCCATGAGGGACTCCGGGCGAGGGTGAGGCGA
>CAUYUJ010002113.1:77500-100000 GCA_963575745.1 Prorocentrum cordatum | reverse complement strand
TAGCTTTAGCTTTAGCTTTAGCTTTAGCTTAGTTTTACCTTAGTTTTACCTTAGTTTTAGCTTAACTTTAGCTTAGCTGTAGCTTAGCTTTAGCTTAGCTTTAGCTTAGCGTTACATTAGCGTGAGCTTAGCTTGAGCTTAGCTTGAGCTTAGCTTGAGCGTAGCCTTAGCTTAGCGTTAGCTCATATTTAGCTTAGCTTGGGCTTAGCTTTAGCGTAGTTTCAGCTTAGCTTTAGCTTAGCGTTAGCTTAGCTTTAGCTTAGCTTGAGCTTAGCTTGAGCTTAGCTGTAGCTTAGCGTCAGCTTAGCTTCAGCTTAGCTTCAGCTTAGCTTCAGTTTAGCTTTAGCTTAGTTTTAGTTTAGTTTAGCTTTAGTTTAGTGTTAGCTTAGCTTTAGTTTAGCTTTAGCTTAGCTTAAGCCCAGCTTCAGCGTAGCTTTAGCTGAGCTTTAGCTTAGTTTTATATTAGCTTTAGCTTAGCTTTA
The DNA here is from genome assembly GCA_963575745.1 of Prorocentrum cordatum. NCBI lineage: Eukaryota > Dinophyceae > Prorocentrales > Prorocentraceae > Prorocentrum > Prorocentrum cordatum. The sequence goes on along the minus strand of CAUYUJ010002113.1, from coordinate 99,518 downwards.
GCTTAGCTTGACCTTAGCTTCACCTTAGCTTTAGCTTAGCTTTAACTTAGTTTTAGCTTAACGTCAGCTTAGCGTCAGCTTAGCTTTAGCTTAGCTTCAGCTTAGCTTTAGCTTAGCGTTAGCTTAGCTTTAGCTTAGCTTTAGCTTAGCATTAGCTCAGCTGTAGCTTAGCTTTAGCTTAGCTTTAGCTTAGCTTTAGCTTAGCTTTAGCTTAGCTTTAGCTTAGCTTTAGCTTAACTTTACTGTTACTACTAATGCTGTTTTCCTAGGGGCTCCAACTCCTAGGTAGGGTCGCACTGGGATAATTTAATACATGATCCGCACGCGGAGCATGTATAAAAAACGTCACTGTAGCCATAATCGGCCCAACGGGCCCCCCTCCAGTATTCTCGAGTCTCAGGCCTCCGAGCGTGGCCCCAAGACGGCCCAAGATACCTTCCAGGCGGCTCAAGAGGACCCAAGGCGCCCCAAGAGTGCTCCCAGAGGACCTCCAGGAGGCCAGAGTCTTGCATGTTCCGCAGGTGGCTCGATGAGTTTAGCCACCTGTTCGGGTGTCCGACGTTCCAGGACGGCCCTACAGGCCCCCAAGAGGCCCGTGGGGGCCCACGATTACCCAGAGAGGGCCCCAAGACGGCCTCCGAAGGCCAAGAGGTCCATTAGAGACCCCCAAGAGGCCACAAAAGTTCCCAGGAGGCCCCCAAGAGGGCCTAGGAGGCCCCAAATAGGCTCCCAGGAATCCTTACCTTCCTCCTCCTATTCATTATCCTCCCTCTCCTCCTCATTCCTCTTCCTCTCCCCAGTGTTCCCACAAGGGGTTCACCACGACTGGGGAAACACATCGTGCCCAACGTTTGACCGCATGGTGTTTCCAAAAGGTAGGGAGCGTTAATGGTTCGCCGTAGGCGTCTCCGATACGGAAATGGTCAACTTGGCGAAGGGCCCAATTCTGTGCAGTCACGTGTAGCGGAGCGCGCGGCCGCGGCCCTCTCTTCATAGATTGCACGCCGCGGGACAGAGCGGATAGGGGGCTGCTGCAGAGCAAGTGTGCACAGGCGCGCTGAACTCCGTGTGGGGCACGTTCCATGGGAAGGGGTTGCCGAGTAGACCAAGTGCCCCCGCGCGAACACGCATATTGAAGCCGCAGGTGGAGCCCCTTGTGGGGCACGACCCGTGCGAGGCATGTGCCGACATGGGCGGGGGCGACGCAATGTGAAGTTGCCCATGTGTGCTATAGGTGTTCTGGGTGGGGGTTCCCTGTGGGGCACGATCAGCATGATGGGGTTCGTTGGGGGCACTATGCGTACCCTGTCTCTGGAGCCGTCGGTGGAGCTCCCTGCGTGGCACGATCCGTGTGAGAGATGGGTCGACGTGAGCAGCAACGCCATGCGAAGCTTCCCTCTGGTGCCGTAAGTGCAGTCACCTGCGGGCACGGTCCGCGTGAGGGGTGTGCCGCAATGCGAATCTTGTCTCTGGGGTGCGATCCTCCTTGTGAGGGGTGTGCCGAAATGGGCAGGAGAACGCTTTGCGCACCTTGTTTTCTGTGCCGTAGGTGCAGCCCCCTGAGGGTCACAACCCGTGTAAAGGATCTGCCGAAATAGGCGGGGGGACGCTCTTGAAATATGTGTGCCAGTGATTGCGCAGGTTTTCCCAACTGGTGATCGTGGCGGAATGGTGTGCCTGTCCATCCGTTGATTGATATGGCGCAGGCTTTGCGCCTGGGCTAGAGCCTAAGTGTGTCCAAAGCTCGCGCATTGCTCTGGTTCTTCACAATTAGTACCACTCCCCCCTTTCCCCAGATTCTGTGCCAGCGGGGCCCCCTGTCTCCCGCCTGTTTCTCATCGCGCTGTCAAGCCTTGATATGGCACAGGTGCGTTCGCGCTCAGGACTTCTTCGGTCTTTCAGAGTGGTGCTTCGCTGCAGCGGTGGCCCCATGTCAGGGTCGGCGCTCTGATGCCGCCGTTCAGGGTGACGCTCCTGCCCCAGGGCGGGCCCCACTTCTGGATCCGGTTCCTTCTCGTTGTCGCCCCCCTTTTCTTCCCCCTCCTTCTCCTCACATCATTCCCCTGGTCATCCTGCTCCTCTCGCTCCTCCTGCTCCTGCTGCTGCTGCTGGACGTTCTCATCTGCCTCATCCTTCCTCAACCTTCTCTTCCTCCCTCTCATCCCCTGGATCATCCACCGCCTCCTCCTTCATTGTACACAGCTCCCCTTCTGATTGCGCATCATATGGTGAGAGGTCTCTCTGGAGAACCAGGTCCGCTGAGAACCGTAGGAGGATAGAGACAGCATCAACGCAAAGGGAAGGAATGGGCGGGAGGATTGGGATGTCAAATATGGCGCGCGCGGCTAACTTGTCCTCCCCCCTCCCCCTAAGCCCCCCGCCTCCGGGCCCTGGCCGCGCTCTGCAGGAGAAGCCCGCGCAGGAGAAGCCCGTGGCGGGGCAGCCCGTTCCAGACGGGCCAGTCGCGGCCGGGCCAGTCTCGGCGTCCGCCCCAGACGACGTCAGGAAGCTGAAGGCGGCCCCCAACGTCAACGACGGCGACGGCGGCGGCGACGGCGGCAACGACGGCGGCAGCGGTGACGACGGTGGCGGTGGCAGGGGCGATGGCCAGGACGCAAAAGGCGGCGACGTTGGCGATGGCTGAGACGAAGAGGAGAAGCACGTGGGCGAGAACGACGCAGGAGACGACGATGGCTTTGGCGAAGACGACGGCGAAGGCGGCGACGGGGGCGACAGTGAGGACGGTGGAGGCGAGGACGAGGAGAAGTGAGGGAGAGGCAATAGGGAGTGGAGCCCCCTCCTCCTCCTCATCCTCCATCTTCATCCAATTCCTCCTCACCCGTTTTCCCCTATTCCCAACCGCCCTGTGTGAGTTGAGTCCTCGCTTTGAATCAGCAGCGCGTGCGTGTCCTTCTCCTTCTCCTCCGCCCGCTCCTAATTCATTGACTCTCCGCATGTCTATTTCCTCACACCCTCACACGCTGTACGGCCCCGTAGGGAGTTCCACCTAAGGTGGCAGTGGGCGCCGTCGTATGGCGCACGCGCCCCCGATCCAGCACACCCCTCACACTTTTTGTGGGATCATACCACGCTCCACCTAATGACGGTCTCTGGTGGCGCCACGCGCCCCCAAGCCGACGCACCCCTCACTCGTCGCGTGCCCCCACAAGCAGCTCCACCTGCGGTGTGAGTGGGTGCCATCGTATGGAGCACGCGCACCCTCTCGGCACAGCCCTCACACGCTTCGTAGTTCCATACGGGGCACCATCTGCAGCCTCAGTGGGGGCCGTCGTATGGCGCACACGCCCCCATTCGGCGCATACCTCACACGCGTTTGTTGCACCATCGTGATTTCCACCTGCGGTATCAGTGGGCGCAGACGCATGGCGCACGCGTCCCAAAATCAGCACCGGCCCCATGTTGGTGTACGTCTCGCACGTGCCCCACTTGCGGTTTCATTGGGCGCGGACGTATGGCGGCACCGCGCCCATGTTAGTATACCCCGGACATTGTTTATCCCCCGCAGGGATCTCCGCACACGGTATCAGTGGGCGCCGACGTACGGCGGGCGGCACGGCCCGCATTCCGGCACGCCCCGCAGACGTTTCGTGCCCTTTAGGGGGTCCCATTTGCGGTCTGGTCGCCGACGTATGGCGCATGCGCCCATTTCGGCGCACCTCCCACACGATTCGTGGCCCCATAGGGAGCTCCACCTACGGCGTCAGTGGGCGACATCGTATGGCGCACGTGTTCCCAATCAGGCACACACCTCACACGCTTTTGCGACTACATCAGGATTTTCACCTACGGTATCCGTGGGCCCCGACGTATGGCGCACGTGCCCAAAAGTCAGCAGCGCGCCTAGTTCGTTACATCCCTCACACGGCTCGTACCCTTTAGCGAGCCCCACTTGCGGTCCTAGTGGGTACCGACGTATGGCGGCACCGTTCTTTGTTGGCATAGAGTTGCATTTGTCTTGCACCACGGGGAGCTCCACATACGATATATCAGAGTGCGCCGACTTACGGCGACACCGCCCCCATTTCGGCACACCCCTCACGAGTTCCGTAGCCCCACGAGGAGCTCCGTCTACGTCCTCACTGGGCGCCGACGTATGGCGGCACCGCGCCCATGTTGGCACACACACACAGCTGCATGTGTCATGCACCACGGGGAGCTCAACATACGGTATCAGTGGGCATCGACGTATGGCGGCACCGCGCCCATGTCAGAAGAAGAAAAAATGCGCCGACGTGTGGCGCACGCACCCATGTTGGCGCACACTTGTATTTATCATGCACCACGGGGAGCTCCACATACGGTATCAGTGGGCGTCGATGTGTAGCGGTACGGCCCGCAATTTGGCACACCCCTCGCAAGTTTCGTTGATTTCACAGAGTTCCACTTACGGCCCCAGTGGCGTGGTCCGCATGTAGGCGCCGTCTATTTCTGCGCACGCTTCACGATCATCGTGGCCCCATAGGGCTCCCCACCTTCGACCACAATGGCAGGGGTCCACATGGCGTGGCGGCGTCGCCCATGTCCGTGCACCTCTCACAGGGATCACGCCCCCATGGGGAGTTCCACCGACGGCCTCAATGGCAAAGTTTGCATACGGCGAGGCCCCCCTGGGGAGACTGGCGTGTAGATGTTGCAGTGCGTGGGTGCTGGGAGGTACGACTGCGACGGGCGCGGGTGTCAGACTGTGCGGCCCGTAGGGGCAGGAGAGAGGCTGAGGAGGAGGAGAAGGAGGAGGAGGAGGAGGAGAACAGGGAAGGATGGAAGAACGAAAGACGGGACAGGAGGGAGGAAAAGGGAGAAAAAGAAGAGGAGGAGCAGGTGGGAGGAGGAGGAAGAGGAGAAGGAGGACGAGGAGGTGGAGTTTTGTGGAGGAGCGAGGGAGTGGGAGGAAGAGGCGGGAGGAGGAGGAGGAGGAGGAGGAAGTAGGAGGAGGAGGAGGAGGAGGAGGAGGAGGAGGAAGGGGGAGGAGGAGGGGGAGAAGGAGGAGGAACAGGAGGAGGCAGAGGAGAATGAGCAGCAGGAGGAGGAGGAAGCAGCACACCAGCCAGGCTGGAGAGTTGATCGAGGTCATAGAGTACCCGAAGAAAGACGAGAAGTCGGGGAGCATGCGCTTGAAGTGCAAAGCAAAATCGGACGGCCATGTGGGCTACGCCACATTCCAGAGCAACACCGGAGCGGCGCCTCTGCGGCTGGCATACGAATGCAATGCTTTCGAGGTACAGCACGGCACGTCAGGCACAGCACGCATAGGCGTGTACGGCACGGCCCTCACAGCGCGTCAGGCCAGCACAGCGCACATGGCAAGGCAGGGCAAGCGCGGCACGGCATGCGCACCGCTGCACGCATGCAAGATTCATGCAAGGCACGAGCGGTGCAGTATGTTGTAGAGCAATCGAATTGCCATGCGCGCGCACAGTGATGTTGTCCAAATGCGAGTGAGTACGTGCTTGGTTGGGTCATCGTTTCTTGTATTACCTTGCTGTGCTCCCCCTTACTAAATGTATGCGCTTCTCTCTAAGCGTAGAAGCTCGATTTGCATCCATAGTTTTATATGTATATGGGCAGTCCTCTCCCCAGCACCCATTCATTGTTGTGTGGTTAGCTATGTTGTAGTGCCCATGCCCTCTCCGTCTCCCTCTCTCCCTCTTCTTGGTGTCTTTCTTGTTGCCCTCCTCTCTCCTGTCCCTCAACTTTCCCGCTCGCAGTGTCTCCTGACGTCTGCTGGCGCATTTTGTTCGACTCCACTGGCGAGCGCGCTCTGGCTGCTAGGCTGGCCAACGCCCAACGGCAACGCGCTATAGAAGGTGCAAGCGGTGCTTTCCCCACAGAGGAAGCACAAAGTTGGCAAGCCATCCCGCAGACAGGAGGAGCCACTGACCCCTGGGATTTCGCCGGGATGCTTAGGACTTGTGGGGTGCTAGCCCTAGGAACAGTATGATTTGACTGGGACACTTGGAGTTCCTGGAATTGTCCACCCTCCGACACAAATCGACCCTGGAGCCCCCCAGGGCTCCGAACCTCAAGCGTCCCCATGAATTCACCGAGTTCGCGACATCAGGGAAGCCCCAAACTTGTGATTTCACTGGGGTGCTAGTTCCAGAATACATATGGTTTCATTGGGATGAATCGGATTCCTGGGTTCGTCTACCCTCCGACATCACAAATATCCTGAAGCCCCCCCTGGGCCCCAAGTCCCAATCATCCCTGTGAATTCACAGGGTTCGCGACGCCGGGACAGCCCAAACCCTTTGATGATTTGGCTTACGCCGCACCGCCGACCCCTTGGGGGAGAGTCGCTGTCACGGCTTCTGGGTGCTGCGTGATTTATGTTTGTATTTCTACCGAAGGCGCCTACGGCGAATCACCGCCGCCCCCTGCCCTTGTGGAAGCGCCTATGTGTCCGACAGCTGGACTAGAGCTTGGCCAAGCTATCGGATCATGTGTTCCCCGAGTCGGTTTGGAAAGGTTTCGGGGAACGTGGGGGGGAGGAAGGGGAGGAGGAGGAGAAGGAGGAAAAAAGAAAAGGGGGAGGATGCCTCTTCGGAACCTCTCGAGGCACTCTTGGGCTCGATTGGGCCATCTTGGGACCGTCTTGGAGACCATGTTGGGGCTATCTTGGGCTCTCTTGGGGCCTCTTGAGGGTGTCATGGGGCCATTTTGGGGCTTCTCGGGGGCTTCTTTGGCCGTCTTATGGCGTTCCTGGCCCGTCTGACGCAGTCGGGAGCCGTCTTGGGGGCCTCTCTGAACCGACTTTGGGCTCTCTTGGGGCGCTTCGGATCCGTCTTGGAGGCCATCTTGGGCGTCTTGGAGGCCTCTTGGGGCCGTCTTGGGGCCCTCTTGGGACCTTCTTGGAGGCTTCTTGGGCCGTCATGGGGCCATCTTGGAGGCCTCGTGAGCAATTTTGGGGCGATCGTGGGGGCCTCTTGGGCCGTCTTGAGATCTTCGGAAGGCCGAAAAGAAGCAAATGCCAAAACCTGTCACAAACCTTTGGAAACCAATGATTTTGGCCTCTTCGGGCTCTCCTTGAGGACCTCTTGGAAGCGTCTTGGGGGGCTCTTGGGGGCCTCTTGGGCCGTCTTGAACCATCTTGAGGCTATCTTAGGCCGTCTTGGAGGCATCTTGGGCCATCTTGGAGGCATTTTGGGGCCATCTGAGCCGTCTTGGAGGCCATGTTGGCCGTCTTGGAGGCGTCTTGGAGGCCATCTTGGGCCGTCTTGGAGCCGTCTGGAGCAGGAAAAACCCTTGGCAACCACCTCTGGGCAATCTTTCCCGGTGGCCGGCGGGACCGGCCGAAGCTCCCGGGGGAGTTCTTGTGGAAAAAGAGCTAAAACCAAAACCGAAAGGATCTAGCACGCCAGGCACCCCTGTGATGAATCAACAGGGGGCGGCGGATCGAAGACGCCTATGGCGAATCACCGTCGCCCCCTGCCTTTTTGGTAGCGCCTACGTGGCCGAACGTTGAGGCCAGACCTGCCAAGCTATCGGACCATGTGTTCCCCGAATCGGTTTGGAAAGGTTTCGGGGAACACATGGGCATCTTGAAGGTCATCTTGGCCGCCTGGAGGCCATTTTGCCCCTTTCGGGCCTTCTCGGAGGACGTCTTGGAGGTCTCTTGGGCCGTCTTGGAGGCCATCTTGAGCGTTTTGGGGGCCTCATGGGCCGTTTTGAGGGCCTCTTGGGGCCGTCTTGGGCCTCTTGGGCGATCTTTGGGGGCACTTGGGCCGTCTCGGGCAGTCGGAAGGCAGAAAAAAAAAAAAAAAAAAAAAAAAAAAACTACCACAATCCGTCAAAAACTCATGGGAAATCAATGAGTTTGGCCTTTTCGGGCCTTCTGGGGGCCCTCTTGGAGGCCTCTTGGGCCGTCTTGGGCCAGCTTAGTGCCATCTTCAGCCGTCTTGGTGGGGCCCTGCCCCGTCCGACGCCGTCGGAAGGCGTAGGGGGGGCCTCTCTGGGCCGACTTGGGGCCCTCTTGGGGCACGAACATGTAAATCGAGGGCGAGAGCAATTAAGGAACGGGTGAGGGAACTTGACAGGAAACGGCAAAATTTCAAGTGCTCAAGAGGATGACGCATATGCGAACTTGAAGGACCAAGGTGCGTGGCGCTAAGCGCCAACGCAGTCTTGTATATATATATATATATATATATATATATATATATATATGTGCACGTACGTGTGTGTATATATAGACACATACAAACATATCAAGTTGCCTGCGGCAAGTCCCGTCACCGTGCCAGCCCAGCTTTATTGGAGGTGCGTGCGCGAGAACACGGAGGTCCTAACGAGTGAGATGTTGTACATCCGGTCTTGGGGAGCCGCAACACGTGCCGGGTTTCCGTTGGGCCGGCTTGGGGATTTTGTGAGCAAAGTGTTTCACGCCGTCACAAGGGACATTGCTGTCTTGGGGTTTTGGTGCGTGTTTGAACTCTGCAAACCCGTCAGGGGCGATGGTGATGATGGTGATGATGATGACGGTTATGCTGATGACGATGATGATGATGTTGATGATGATAATGATGACGATGATGATGACGATGACGTTGACGTTGACGTTGACGGTGCCGATGATTATGACCATGATGATGTCGATGATGATGATGAGGCCGCGGATGTGGATGATGGTGATGATGATGTTGATGACGGTGGTGGTGTTGGTGAGGATGCGGAGGATGTCGGCGATGGGGATGTTGATGCTGTTGATGACGTCGATGGTGATGTTGTTGCTGACGGGAAGGATGCTGTTTGTGACGAGGATGTGGGTGATGACGGCGGTGTTGATGACGGTATTGATGAGGATGAGGATGAGGATGAGGATGATATTGATGATGATGTTCATTATGATGATGATGGCGATGATGGTGATGGCGATGTTGATAATGATGATGAATATGGTGATTCGGGTTATAGTATTGATGCTGATGGTGATGATGGAGATGAGGACGACGAGTAGATTGATGATGTTGTTGATGATGCTGGTGAGCGTGACCATGCTCGTGATCATGGCTATGATGATGATGATGAGGAGGAGGAGGAGAATTCTGATTAACACAACGATAGCGGTGATGAGTTGGACGAGGAGGAAGATAAGGAAGATGACGGCGAGGAGGAGGAGAAGGTAAAGGAGGAGGAACGCCGTCACGTGTGTCCTTTCGTCGACACTTCTTGAGGAGCCCTCATGGACCCCATTTGGGGGGTCTTGGGGCCCCTGTCGGGCCTCTCGGGGGCCACAGGGCCCTTGGGGTTTTTGGGCGCCTCTTGTGGCCTCTTGGGGGCCTCGTTCGGCGAAAGGCTCGAATTGACTGTTCGTGCTCCCCCTCTTGCGCCTCTTGGACCCGGCTTGGGGCCCTCTTGTGCCGTATTCGGTTTGTGTTCCCCCTTCTTGGGGGTTTTCTTGGGGCCTTCTTGGGGTGTCTTGGGACCCGCTTGGCCCGTCTCTGAGCCCTCTTGGGCCGTCCTGGGGCCTTCTTGGGGGCCTGTTGAGCCGTCTTAAGGCAGTGTTCGGGGCCTCCGGGGTCGTCCTGGGACGTAGGAAGCTCGAAAATGCTATAACCCCGACCACATTGCAAAATCTCATGGGGAATAATGATGTTTGCATCTCGAGGTCCTCTTGGGAAGGCTCTTGGGGCTCTCTTGTGACGCCTCGAAGGCCTCGTGGGCCGTCCAGAAGTCAGATTGGGCCGTCGTGATGCCAAAGTGGCCCGTCATGGAGCCATATTGGGCCGTCTTGGAGGCATCTGGGCCTCGTGAGCGCAAATCTGTCACATTTTGCCAGGCAGTGTCGTTTCAGGAAGATGGGATGGTACATGCCGCTGTGTGCGGGGAGAGGGGGGCACTTTTGAGAATTACAGAAACCCTATCAGACAGCACTTTGTATTCTAGCGCGCCCCGACGTGCCAGAGGGCGAGGTGGCGGATAAATGTTTAGATATCTGTAGTACAAAATAGGCACACTTTTGTGTGTATATTATTTATGCATATATATATATAGAGAGAGAGAGAGAGAGAGAGAGAGAAACAAAAAAAAAAAGAGAAAGAGAGAGAGAGAAAGAGAGAGAGAGAGAGACAGAGAGTTTTCGTTCTCTCGCTGTATGCTGTCATTGCACTACCCAGCTGCCTCACCTGGTCCATCCTCGCAACCGCTCGCTGCTTTTCTTGGTCCACCGCTGGTCCTGGTCTTGCTGCGCCACTAGCGTCCCTGTGCTCTCAAATGCCGTCGCCTGGCGGGCTCCTCTCCGTCGTCAGAGCACCCTTCCTCATCATCCTCTTCTTTTAATTGCCGGAACCGCGAGCCAGGTGTTCATGGATTGCGTGTAGCGGAGCTGGACTTGGCCACTGCTAGGAGCGGGAAGCAACCCCGCTAGGAGCGGAGGGCTTGCTGACTGCGGTGGCAGCGGTTCCATCGATGCTGTTCCCCGCCCAGAACCAGCCCCAGCGCTTCTTCTGATTATTCGTATCAATCATATCATTATTATTCGTGATATTATTATTGTTATTCTTATAAGTATTTATAGCACTAGTATTCATATATTCAATATTAGTATTATGTTTATTATTATTATTATTAATAATATTACTATTACTATTATGTTAATCATTATTATTAATAATAGTAGTATTAATGTTATTATAATTATTATTATCATCATTATTAGTATTGTTATTATTTTTATTAATACTAATATTTTTTATTATTATTATTATTAATAATAATACGTATTATTATTATTATTATTATTATTAGTATTATTACTATTCATATTATTATTTGTATTATTGGTATTAGTAGTATTATTTTTGCCCCTTTCTGCCTGTGTCCTCGAACTCCCCCCTGCTGCATCATCGACGATCTTCCGAGCCCCCTCGCTCACTCTGGCCTGGCTTCCGAAGCTCAAGTCGCACCCGCGCTGCCGAGCCTTTCGTTCCAGAGTTTGTCTTTCTGCAGTGGTGAGATGCGTGGCGGCGCACACAAGGGGGTAGCGCGAATGGGGGCGGCATTCTAGGAAGCCGGGGGAGCTTCTGAGAAGGCAGGTGTCTTCTTAGAAGCCATCCTGGTTTCCACGAGTCCTTATTGGAGAGGCCTGACGGCCGGTGCCGCCGACCCTGATCGAAAGGGCTAGGAGTGGGGGGAGGAAGCGGAGGAGGAGGAGGAGTTATGTAGAAAATCCTACAGGCCTCGCGCGGCCCGCAATAATTGCATTTTCGCGCGTTTACGTCGGAACTTCGTTGGGTTTACGTAAAGATGACGCTTTGCGCGATTTCCTCAAGATGTTGCGCACAGCCATTCGGCCGTCAATCCAGACCGCACCCCCCGAACCGCTGTCAACGCAACCTGCGATATGGGCGCCAGTCATTCTTCTTTACACCGCCGACAGAGCACAATGATAGACCACTGCAATGGTAAAAACCGCTTGTGCGCAAGCCGCGCGCCCCCTCGCAGCATTGGGGCAAACGTCGGCGCCGCCGTAGGGGGGTGGAGGAACAGGGGGAGGAGGAGGAGGAAGAGAAGGACCAGAGAGAATCCATGATGCATCAGCGATGCTGCTAAACACCTTCCCGTCCCATGTCTTCTCCTCGTAAGTCCATACAAGGATTCCCTTTCACACCTGGACGCGCGCCCTTGTATGACGGGCGCCCCATTGGCCTGACAGGCGTCCCATGGGCCTGACATTGATGAGGAAGGCTGAAGGCGAGAGCCCAATTTTGAAAACCAACCGCCCTCCATCCGTGTAGTTGTTGCACAATTTTAAGGCGAATGTCCGCGGCGACATGGCGAGAGCCTTATTTTGAAAACGAGCCGCCGTCAACCCGTCCATCATATCACACATCAATCACACTCGTGATCACGTCAGCACGTGGCTCAATGGAAGACGTTTCTGTGTTGCGCGCTTCCTTGCGCGCATTGCGCGCCCGATTGCAGAAGCAGTCCGGAGCGTCGGATTTTCCCAAAACTGTTGCGGCAATCCGCGACTTCGAGACCGCTTTCGCTGATGAGTTCGACCAGCCCTGCGGTCCGGGCCGCAAGCGCGCGGCGGAGGGCTCGGAGGAGCATTCCAAACTTCGCCGTCAGTTGAAGCACCAGAACGCGAAGCGGAACGAGGCTGAGGACGAACTGCGCCGGGAACGCTCCGAGCGTTTTGGGTGCCGAATCCAGGCGATGTGGTTCGTGAGGGTGGTTTTTGCCAAGCCTTCGATGCCAGCTAGCACGCTGGCGGAATTCTGCAGGGACTTTTCCGTGGTGGAAGCGCAGCAGATTTCCAAGACGCGGGTTGCCCACGTGCGGGACGCGATGGCGGAGATGATCAAATCTATGAACCGAGACCAGGTCGTCGACGCAATGGCCGCGGCCAAATTTAGGGGCCCAGCCGGCGATTCATGCGCAGTGTACCTCCACCACATCCACGACGAAGCCCTCATGCGGATGAAGTCAGACGCGGTGGAGACGGATCCGAAGTACGACCTGGGGGTAGCGGTTTCCCGCGGCAGAAGCTCGAAGATGCAGGGCCATGCCATGCACATGATGATTGAAGGGCGCCAGACGGAGATTTTCACTGAGATCCAACCTCTGCTGCGAAAGGACGGTCCAACAATAGCGACGCCGATCGTTCTCACGGCAGAGACCGCAATTCGTGTTAGATTGGAGGGGCTGGCGAAAAACCCGAATCGTTTCAAGCGCCTCCGCCTTTTGCACATTTTGGTAGGGGACTCTATCGCGACAAATGCGAACGCCGCTAAGCGGGCGCTGGAGTATTTTCGAGCTCCGGCGGCATCCCTCGGCGTGCGCTACGGGCTCGCAGTTCTTGCGTGCTCGTCTCACCAGGCCAACCTTGTCGTGTAGGTTGCGATCTGTGGACGGATTGTTCGCAACGCGGTCCATGCCGACAGATTGCGTGGGACGTGCAGCCGTTTCTACAAGTATCTAGTGCTCGACTACATGGTCGAACTTGCGTCCAACTTGAGGAGGCACATCGTCGACCATCTTGACTTGGACACCGACGGCAGCCGCGACTTGTCAGCCGCCCGAGCCAGGTCTCTGCGGCTGCAGAAGCTTTACGGAGAAATGGTGTTCCCCGCGGATCTGATGGAGGTTTATAACCTTGGCATCGACGTTTTCGCCCACCACGGCCCCCCCGACATGGGCCCGAAAGAAGCAATGTCGGAGGCTTGCCAGGCTCTTGCGAAGCACGTCCTGCGCGCGGAAGACAAGCCGATAGTCGCGCGCTTTCTTACATTCGCGCATTGCGCGTTCGGCCTGCTTCGTTTTAAGATGCTGCGCCTGCCAGCCGCCATCTTGTCAACAGGGGCTCTCAAGCCGCAGCGCCAGAACCAGAAGCGACTCAAGGCGGCCAGGGATTACCTTGAGAGCCAGCAGGAGCGCCGGGAGCTGAAGAAGGCGGCCCTTTGCCCGAGGTTGTCGCTGATCGCCGTCGCCGTCGCGGCGCAGACGAAAAAAGTCGAAGGGCGGCCCCCGGCCCTCGCGCGCCTGGGCCAGTGGCAGGTGCAGAGGGCGACTGCGAAGGAGCTGGAAACAATTTCCCAGGCGGGCAACGGCGGGGGGAACGACTTCGGGCCAGGACGGCGCGCCGATGGGGTCACGGCGCTTTTTGTTTTTTAAGATTCGGGCGGCGGCTACGGCGGCGCGGCGGGCGGCAGTTGCGGGCGGGGGCGGAGGTGAGCGGGCGCGGGGGCGGGGCCCCTGCCCTCCTCCTTCTTCCGCGCGCCCCCGAAGGCACTCGACGCGGACCCGGAGCTCGACGGCGCCGATTGCGTCTCGGCACTTGTGACCACGCAGGGGCACATCAACATTCGGTTCGCGGAGTACCAGAAGTCCCCAGCGCGTCTCTGGACCCCCTGTCGAGCACGCAACCCCGTGAAGTACCCGAAGGCCATAGAGGATTTCTTGGAGTGCGACGAGGAAGAGCTCGACGCAGGCTGCTCGCTCGCTCTCCGCGCGGAGGCCCTGGCGCGCGGCTCCCCCGCCGACGCCGCGACGTTCGCGACGTCGGCTGAAGTGCAGTCCGAGATCCAGGGCTTAGTGGAGGAGGCCAGCGCCAACAGCATGGAAGGGGAGCGGCGGCGCGAACAGTCGAAACAGGCCGAGACCACAGAAATGTCGACGGCTGGGCGGGCCTCCCGGACCGCCATCCTCCAGAGGTACCGCTTGCAGAGGGAGCGCCACCTCGCAGCCGCTCTGGAGCAGGGCAAGAAGGCTAAGCAGGACAAATACATGAGCCTCACTGCTCTTGCGGCGAGGGAGCAGCCCTCCCTGTTCCCCCGCGCCGTTGGGTTCCTCAGGCAAGAAAAGGCGGCGCCCGCGAGAGCCTCGCGGGCGCTGGCGCAACCAGGGGACTCGGCCAAGTTCCGAGAGCACGTCGATTTGCACCGGGACCGCCTCAAGAAAGAAGCCCGAGCTATACGAGAAGCGGTCAAGAAACGATGGATTTCAAGGCCCATGCCGCGCGCGAATGCCGAGTGGCTGCAGTGGATGGACGAGCACGAAGAAGAGCGGCGCACATATCTCCGGAGGCCCCCTCCAAGGGGAAGAGTTTCTCGAAGAAGTTGGCGGCGATGCCCGGGCCCCCCGCGGCCCCGCGGGCGCAGCCGGCGGAGTGCCGGGATCCCTCCCCGAAGTGGGTCTCCAAGCTTGCCGCTTGCAAGCAGGGCTTCTTCATCCTGCAGTTCGGGGCCCAGAAGACGGCGGCGTTTGCGGCGTGCCTGCGCGGCCACTGCTGGGCGCTGCGGCTGGAGGAGGAGGGCGGGGAAATCTACTTGCTGAGCCCCAAGCGAGTAGAGACTTATTTCATGCCCATTGGGGCGGCCGTGGCGAAGTGGAAGTGCCAACTGGAGGCCGACGTCGGCGTCTTCCAGCTGCACGTCGCGCACGAGGGTTTCGAGGGCGACTGCGTGCGCTTCCGGGCCGCTGCCGCTTGCGCCGTCGAGGGCGATGCGCTGCAGCCTAAGCGGGCAAAGTCTGAGGAAACTGGCGCCGCGCACGAAGATGATACCGACGATGTCTCCGTGCCAGGCTCCGACGTGGAATCCGCGGCGTCCAGCTTAGAGTCCTCGGCGGCGGACGTGGCGGAGGAGGAAGCCGCGGACGGCGACTCCTCCGCGTCCGACGTGGCCGACGAGGGCGCCGCTGAAGTCGACGGCCAGAGGGCGCCCGATGGGGGCGCACGTCGTCAAAGCCCTGACGAACGGGTATTTCACGTTCACGAACAACCCAGACTACGAAGACGCCAAGGTGCAAATCCGGCCGCGCTGGAGGGTCGCGGCCGACCTTGGAACCGCGATCATGTCAAAGACCGCCACTTGCGCAAACTACGGGGGGGACAAAGAGTCGGGCCCCATCATCATCTGTTTCTTAGTTCTCCGTGCTTGGATGATTGCCCGCTCCCAGGAGGGCAATTTCCACCTGCGCAAGCCGGCCAGAGTTACCTGGCTGGCCGCGGAGTTGGCAAAGCTCCGGGCTGACATTGCATCCATTGGCCACGCTTCGGGGGGCACTGGGTGCGCCCTGGCAGACGCTGCCTAGAGGAATGGGCGGGCGTTGTCCCCCCAGGCTAGAAGTAGCGGCGCCGCCGCTGGCGGCGCGCCAGCTTGCGCGCGCGCGCCAGCTCCGACTTGCGTCGAGACCCCCCCCCCTCCTCCACAACTACAACATGTGAGTACTTCTCTCCCTCGCCCCCCCAAGTTGATGAACCAGTCTCCTCCCGTGCCGCGCTGCCTGGCCCCATGTTGCCCAGCCTTCCCTTGTGCAGCAGACGGCTGGCCAATCGCTGCAAACGCCAGTCTCGGATCGACGTCCGATCCTGCTCCAGTCCGGCGAGCAGAGAGGGACTCAGCGCAATGGGAACGGATGGGAGGGAGGGGCAGGATTTCAGATGTGCCGCCAGCGAGGGACGGGAGTAGAGGGACCGGACGTTACGGCGTTTTCGTTTTTTTTTTTTCTGCGCCCCGCGCTGTTGTGTTGTTGTTGCCGTTGCCGTTGCCGTTGCCGTCATTGTTGTTGAGGTTGTTGTTATTGTTGTTGGCGCTGTTGTTGACGACGATGATGCTGATGATGATGACGACGATGATGACGATGATGATGGCGATGATGATGACGATGCCGCCGCTGCCGCTGATGATGATGATGATGGTGAAGATGTTGTTGCTGTCGGCGTTGCTGTTGCCGTCGTCGTCGTCGCTGCCGTCGTCGTCGATGGCGGCGGCGTCGTCGTCGTCGTCGGCGTCGTCGTCGGTTGCGGCGGCCGGCGGCGGCGGCGGCGGTGGCGGCGACGGCGACGGCCGGCGGTGGAAGCAAAACGGCGGCGAGATTTCGCAATGATAACGGATGGTGAGGAGGGGCAGGATGTCCGATGTGGCGTGAGCGAGGGATGGGAGAAGAGGGACCGGAGGTTACGGCGTTTTTGTTTTTTATGTGCCCCGCGCTGTTTTGTTGTTGTTGTGGCTGCCGTTGCCGTTGTCGTTGCCGTTGCCGTCATTGTAAACATTGATGTTTTTGTTATTGTTGTTGTTGGCGCTGTTGTTGGCGATGATGATGATGCTGATGATGATGACGACGACGATGATGACGATGGCGATGGCGATGATGATGATGATGATGATGATGATGATGATGATGATGATGCCGCCGCCGCTGCCGTCGATGATGATGGTGATGGTGTTGTTGTTGGCGTTGTTGTTGCCGTCGCCGTCGTCGCTGCCGTCGTCGTCGATGGCGGCGGCGTCGTCCTCCTCGTCGGCGTCGGCGGCGGCGGCCGGCGGTGGCGGCGGCGGCGACGGCGACGGCCCGCGGTGGAAGCAAAACGGCGGCGAGACCGCGCTGCTGTCCGACCTCGTATCCTCGAGGGCGAGGGGGGGGGGGTGAGGAGGAGGAGGATGAGGACGAGGACGAGGACGAGGAGGAGGAGGAGGAGGAGGAGGAGGAGGAGTTCCCATCCGATCTTCGGGCTGAGTGCGCGGCCCGGCTGTCCGCTCATCGGGGGCGCTGCGCAGCGCGGGGCGTGAGGCCTGATCAGATTTATTTGGCGATTCCGAGGGTGGGCGCCACGCAAGTCAAGTCAGGCGCCCCCTTCCACAGAAGCATGGACGATCTGCAGAACGACCTCGGGAAATATCTGACCGGGGGAGGCGCGGTGGCCGCCGTCGGTGCTGCAGGGCGGCTCTTCGACCCCCCTTTGCGGCCGGCGCCCGGCGGCGCCCTGGCGGCGATGCTGGCCACGAACCCCCCGGGCACGGGCGTTCGCCGGCACCCGCTGGATGCGGAGGGTTGGGCGCGGGTGGCCGCCGAACTCGACGCGGGCCCGCGGTGGTCCAGGGACATCAGGAACATAGAGATTGTGGCCTATTCTGTGCCCTACAACATCAAGGGTGTCAGTCCATTATGCCACGACGGCGCTTTCTCCCTCGCCACTTGCGGCACCCAGCGCCGCCAGAGCCTGATGAAGCATGCGGGCGAGCGGCATGCCACACGTGGGGCATCGGCAGCAAGAAGCTGATCCCGAATTGCCGGAAGAGGGGGCGGCCCCCGACCTCGAGGGCGGACGCGGACGGCGCACAGCCGGCCGCAGACGCGGCCGTGGGCAGCGATTGAAATGTCCCTCCCCCCCTTCTCCCTCCTTCCCCCCTCCCTCCCCTCTCTCTCCCCCATCCCCCTCCTTTCGACGACGGCGAGGGCAGCGGCGACGCCGGTGCCCTCCCGGGCCACGGCGGCAGGTCCGCGCAAGAGGGGGGGCCCCTGCGAGAGGAGGAGGGCGAGGAGGAAGCGGAGGAGGAGGAGGAGGCGGAGGAGGAGGAGGAGGAGGAGGTGGGGGAAGAGGAAGAGGAGGGTTACGGCGCTTTGTGTTTTTTTCCGTGCCCGCGGCGCCTGCGGCGATTCCCCGTCCGTCCTGGGTGTCTCGGGCGTGCTGCGGGCTCAAAGGGTACCGCAACCCATCTATAAGGATCGGGCGGCCATCTGCGAAATACTGGACACACGCCACATCCTCAAAGTCTGAGGCACTGCAGGAAGCCATCGGCCACTTGCTGACACCAGGGGGTCCGTGCACGCGTTTTCCTTGCCAGCGGCCGCGACGACGGCGATGGCGAGGAGGAGGAGGAGGAGGGGGGGGAGGAAGAGGAGGAGGAGGGGAGGAGGACGAGGAGAAGGCGAAGAAGGAGGAGGGTTACGGCGTTTTCGTTTTTTCTTGCTCGCGGCGCCTGCGGCGATTCTCCGCCCGCTTTGGGTCTTCTTGGGTGTCTTGGGAGCCTTGGGAGCCTCGGGCGTCTTGGGGGCCTCGGGCGGCTTGGCCGTCTTGGGTGTCTTGGGCGTCTTGGGAGCCTCGGGCGTCTTGGGCCTCTTCTGGGGCGTCTTGGGCGTCTTGGGAGCTTCGGGCGTCTTGGGTGTTTCGGGCGTATTGGGAGCCTCGGGCGTCTTGGCCGTCTTGGGTGTCTTGGGCGTCTTGGGAGCCTCGGGCGTCTTGGGCCTCTTCTAGGGTGTCTTGGGCGTCTTGGGAGCTTCGGGCGTCTTGGGTGTCTCGGGCGTCTTGGGGGCCTCGGGCGTCTTGGCCGTCTTGGGCGTCTTGGGCGTCTTGGGGGCCTCCGGCGACGAGCCTCTTCTTGGGCGTCTTGGGAACCTCGGAGGCCTTGGGCATCTTGGGCGCCCTGGCCGTGTCGGGCGTTTTCGGGCCACCCGGTTGTCTTGTGCAGTTCGCCCTCCCCGTCGTCCTCCTCGTCTTCCTCGCCCCCCCTGTCCTCCGCCGCATGGCTCAGGCGAGAGACTGCAGCGCTTCGGCGCACGAGACCCCCCCCCCCTGCGGGCCGCCGCAGCGCTCGCCTGCTGATGGCGAGAAGAAGGGGCGCAAGACGACGCAGAAGGAGAAAACGATGCCAGCGCCCGACGCGGCGCAGGCCAAGATGAAGAGTCTCGCGGTGGATTCGACGACCAGGGGTAAAGCGAAACGGACGCTGAACGAGTGGCGGTCCAAGGACCCGTCGTTCGAGGTGACCGAGGAAAAGATCAAGTCGCGGGCGGCCCTTCACGCACTGATCCCGCCCAGCGAGAAGGTGACGAGGGGCATGATGGACAACGTCAAGACCCGCGTGGACTCGAAGACGACCGCGGGCATGAAGTTTCGGATGCAGTGGCGCGCCGTCCTCCCCGAGCCCTCGGACGCAGCGGCGGGCTTCCTTATCGACCCGACGTCGACTCCAGACTTCCCCCCCGGCATCGACCCGAACGCCGTCTGGGTCTTCAGGCGGGGCGTCGACGTCAACGAGCTCGGGGAGGGCCTGACGCAAGTGAAGAGCGAAGCGGCCACGTCCCACAGCCTGCACGGGGGCGGCGCGCCGCGGGCCTTGCGAGTGCCGGAGGCGCTGCTGGACCGCGGGGACGACGACGCCTCGGGGGAGCCTGGCCCCGAGGCGCCCCGGGGGGCCGCGCCAGCTGGGGCGTCCGCCTCCCGGCCCACGCGGCAGGAGGCGCGCGCGCCCGGCGTTCTGGGCGAGGCCGAGGAGACCGGCGGAAAGGAGGGCGGTTTCGTGTCCATCGCCACGAAGCTCACGCAGTTCATCAAGGAGGGTCGCTTTGTGGGCGCCGGGCCGACAGACCCGCGAAGCGTCTTATTCTGGTGCCTGAAGTTCAGGGACTACCTCAAGGACAACAAGACGCCCCCGATGGCGGATTACGACTTGAAGCTGTGGAAGTGGTTTGTTGGGAAGTTGTTGGGCTTCACGAGCTTCCAGACCTTGAAGGCGTTCCACGCAGTGCTGAAGGGCGTCAACGACTGGAGCAATAAGACTCTGGGGTCGGTGGAAACCGCGCTTTTAGCGCTGGCCGAGGCGAATGTCGACGGGGGCGACGAGAGCGCCCTGAAGGACGTGAAGCTGAACTTCGAAGACGGGCCCCGGTTCTATTTCTCCAAGGCCCACTCGGCGTGGGAGGAGGAGCGGGTCGGGAACCAGCTCCGGGCGGCGAAGCAGAGGGCGGCCAAGGAGGCGGCCTCGCAGGATTGGGGGCGGGGGGCACTTTTATGTTTCGGGGCACTTCCGCGTGCCTCGTCGAGCTCTTCGACAGCGATGAGCTAGAGGAATACCTCGTAGAGGTTTTCTGCGATATGAGCTAAGAGGAATACCTCGTAGAGCTCTTCGGCCAGATGGGCTTAGAGGAATACCTCGTAGAGCTCTTTGGCAAGATGTGCTTAGAGGAATTCGGGCGCGGGAGCGGAAGCGCGGCGACTCTCCGATCCGAGTCCCGACCGATCGACGGCCACGGCGGTTCGGCGAATTTTTCGACCGCGTCGGCGGCGAAGTGCGGGCCGAGCACCGAGCAGCGATCGGGCGGGCGGCGCGCTTTTGGATCCCGGCTAGGACGGCGAGAGAGCGATCCACGCGGAGGCGAAGAAGCTTTCGTCGAAGGCGGAGGCGCTGGACAGCAGCTTGGAGCGGAGGGAGGACCACATCGCGGACGCCACGCTTGCCTGCTCCATTTTCGGACCGATGTCCCGCGCCGAGAAGGGCAAGTACGCGGTGGAGCTGGTGGGCGGCTTCGACCGCCCACGGGCGTGGTCCGAGAAGCACGAGCCGCTGAAGCTGGAGTGCGTCGCGGCCGAGAAGCCAGCTTTCAAGGACATCCAGATGAGCACGTACGCGGCGGCCGCGGACTTTCTGGCGGCGCAGGGCGCGCGGGCCCCGGTGGGCAGCACCCCGCACCCGACGGTGAAGCCCGCGCTCCTCGCCCACCGCTCCCTGGTCGACGCCGCGGGCGAGTCGAGCAAGATGCAGAAGGCCGCGCAGGCGCTGCACGAGGAGTGCGCCGAGTGGAAGCGCGGTTTCGCGACGGAGGGGCGCGGGGAGGCAGAGATGCCCAGCCTGGCGGATCTGGACGAGGCCGAGAAGACGATCACCCAGGCGACGCGGGCCGCAATGGGCGACAATAAGAAGAGAGGCTTCGCCCAAGGCGCAGGCGCCCCCCCGTCAATCCAGCCGGTTGCGGAGTTGGCCAAGAGGGAGGCCCCCTCCCTAGATTCCAAGGACAGCGCTGGTGGCAGTCCCACGGGAGGCGCCTGCGCTGGCGCGGAGAAGGCAAGCGAGCCCGCCGCCGAGCCGGCCGCCGCGCCCGGCGCGGCGCCCGCGGCCGCCAAGGCGGTTGCCTCGGCGGACCAGGCGGCGGCGGCGCCGCCGTCGCCAGGCGCGCCCGCCGCCCAGCCGGCCGCCGCGCCTGACGGGGTGCCCGCGGCCGCCGAGGTAGCCGCCGCGGCGGGCCAGGAGGCAGCGCCGGGCGGCGCCGCTGCCAAGGCGGGCGAGGCGCCGGCGCCGCTCAAGATCGGCGACGCCGTCTTCCTTGTCGGACTGACACAGAAAAAGCATGATTGGGAGAAGTTCAAAGCCAAGGTCATCATGATGAACTGGAACGGCGAGAAAGTCACAGCGACGATGTGCGAGGGGCCGAACAATGACAAATCCAAGCAGGTCAGCCCCAACCAGATCAAGAGAGCCCCAGCTGAGGAGCCAGCGGAGAAGCGCAAGGCGAACGGAGAGGCCACTGACGAGAGGGACAAGAAGCGCGCCAACCTCGTCGACTTCCTTCTCAAGGACGACCGAGACGGGGGCCAGGGGGCGGCCCGCGGGGGGGAGCCGGTTACGGCTGAATTTGCATTCGGATTGGGCGCTGCGCGCGCAGCGGTTTCATCGGGGGTAACTCTTGCCGCTTCGGGCGCCCTGCGCTGCCGCTCTGGCGTCGACAAAATCGGCCGTCGACCCTGGCCGCACGGCGCTCTGGGAGGAGGCAGGGGGAGGGGGGCGAGAGGGCGGGCGACGGGGGAGAGGGGGCTGGGTCACGGCGTTTCCTTTGTTTTACCGCCAAGGCGCCCCTGGGCGAGGAAGGGGGAGGAGGAGGAGGAGGAGGAAGAGGGGGAGGAGGAGGGCGGAGGGCGGGGAGCGGTGGGCTGGGGGCGGGGGCAGGGAGGGGGACGAGGAGCAGGAGCACGACGCAAACACAACGTAAACACCACGTA
>CAUYUJ010002113.1:35000-75000 GCA_963575745.1 Prorocentrum cordatum | reverse complement strand
CGCCCCCCTTCACTTGGGCCTTCGGCGAAGCCCCTTATGGGGCCACGAAACGCTGTGCTGGGTGTGGCGGACGAATGCGCCCCCCTCCACTGGGGCCTTCGGTGGAGCCCCCTATGGGGCCACGAAGCGCCGTGCTGGGTGTGGCGGACGCATGCGCCGCCCCCCCCACTGGGACCTTCGGTGGAGCTCCCTCTGGGGCCACGAAGCGCTGTGCTGGGTGTGGCGGACGCATGCGGGCTGTGCCACTGGGACCTTCGGTGGAGCTCCCTATGGGGTTACGAAACGTGTGATGGGTGTGCCGAGAGCAAAGGTAAGGAGGGGGAGGAGGGAGGAGGGGGGAGGAGGGAGGAGGGAGGAGGGAGGGGGAAGGAGGAGGAGAGACGCGGGGCTTCGTCTCTTCAAAACGAGGACCCAACACCACAGGATGGTTGGGAAATATGTTTTCATGGTCCTGCTCCTCCTCCTCTTCCTCCTCATCCTCATCCTCTATCTCCTGCTCCCCCTGCTTCTCCTCCTCCGCTCCCTGCCCCTCTTCCTCCTTCCCCCCTCTTCCCCACTCCCTCCCCCTCGTACTCTTCCCCGCCCCTCCCCATGAGGCCTCCAGCGAAGGCCCCGCCCCGCCTTGGGAGGCCTGGCCGCCTTCACCCGCAGCCGAGGGAGGCGCCAGAGGCCCCCCCGGAGATCATCCAAGACAGGCCGCTGCCACTCCGCACGTCTCTCGGTGCCTCGCTGTCCGACGTGCCTCGCTGCCCGCTACGGCTTGCCCCTGCGCAGCGCCGCGAGCCGAAGCAGCGGCCAAGCTGCGCACGAGATCTCGAGTACGGTCGGAAAGAGGTGTAAGATCGAGGTCGGTTCGGGGAGGGTTTGCCTTTATGTTCTTCGCGTCGTCGTCGCCGTCGCCGCCCTGCGTTTTATTTTTTTCGTGGGTTTCTCCGCACGCCCACGCCGCCCGCGACTGGCGCTCGGGGAAGGCCGGTTCCGACCGCGCGCCCCGCCTCGGGCCCGCGCTCGCGGCACGTCTGGTCCTTTTGCGTCTTCGGGTGGCCTTTCTTGGCCTGTCGAGGGCTGCCTTTTCTTGTACTCCAACGTGGGGTCGACGCGGGTTCGGCGTGGATTCGACACGGATTCGGCACGGTCTCGCCGCGGATTCGGCACGGCTTCGGCACGGATTTTCGACGAGGGTGGCGGCGCGGCCGGCGGGGCAGACGAGGTCCCCCGAAGATGCAGCACAAAGGTTCTACATATGATTGTTTTGGGCGTTTGCCAGCGGCCCTCGCGGGGAAAAAGCGCCGCGTCTTCCTCGTCCATCTCCCCATCTTCACTCCTCCGCCCTCTTGCTCCTCGTGCTCCTCGTTCTCCTCGCTCCCTCGTGCTCCTCGTCCTCTTGCTCCGCGTGCTCCGTCCTCTCGCTCCTCTTGCTCCCACTGCCATTCCCTCCCTCCTCGTGCTCCTCCTAGCTTGTCCTTGTCCCCCTGCGCTTCCCCCCTGCCGCTTGCTTCGCCCCCCATCTGTTCCCCGCTGACCCTCTTGCGGTACCGTCGCCCCTCCCCACCTCCCCTCGGACCTCGGAGGGGTGAAAGGGGCTGAGAAGGAAGGACTGCGGAGCGAGGAGGAGGAGAGCAAATGATGACTGCGACGAGGAAGCGGCGCAGGGCGATGGGGGGCACATGCGGCTCCGGCCTCCTCCCTGAGGGTTGCCAAGAGGGCCCTGTGGTGCGGAGGGGGTGGTACCGTACGTCGACGAAATGTTGCACCACTTTTGCCGCGCATTGTCAGCTGTATTGGATTGCTCCTCCCCCCCCCCTCCCCCTGATCTTAATATTGGGCACATGGCAAAGGTCCCTTGGCGCCCCCCCAGGGCTCGCGACAGAATGTTGCACCACCGAGCCGTTTCGATGAACCCGGGACCGCAGCCAATGTTAAGATTGGGGGGAGGGCGGGGTGGAAGCGAACATCCATTGCAAAATCGGCTTGTTTTCTTGACATCACCAGGTGGTGCAACATTTTGTCGATGTACCGTACCACCCCCTCCGCTTTCGTGGCCCTCCCTTCGAGGCCGAGGAGGGGCTGCAAGGAGCAGGTTGGGCCAAGCCTTCTCTCTGCTGCCGCACAGCCAAGACACGCTCGCAGGCATGAGCGCTGCGAGGAGCCATCGCGCCTGTCGGTTCCAGCCGCCCTCTGCAGTATTGCCTGCGTTCGCCCTCGCGGGCGAGGCTTCGCTCCCGCCCTCCCCCAGTAAGACCAGTCTTGACTGTAGCTCCATGCTGCTCTGAGGCCACAGGGAACGGACGAAAGGGAGGGGCTGGGTCATGCCCCATCCGCCCTGCAGTCCAGCACCATCGTCGGGACGCGAACGGTTCATCAGGTCTGCCGCCCGGCATCATCGTCTCTTCTCGGCCCTTCCCCTCGTCAGCATCAGGCTTCAATCTGGTGTTGCTAGAGGTGCCCCTGGCCCAAGGTGCCACCCGGATTTTCAAGGAGGCCACTACGGCCTCCAGAGCACCCCTCACGAGGTCCAGAGGGCCCCAGGAGCTCCAGAATTGAGCGAAAAGCTGGGGGCACCTTGAGCCAGGGGCACCTTTAGCAACCCCCGATTCAACTGGCTCGGCACAGAAGCCCCAGGGTATTACGCCGTTGCCTCTGTGTCTGACCCTGGGCCCTCGTTGCAGCCCCCTCTGGGCTTCTGCGCCGCCTCCCGGGCGCCCCCGTCTTCCGCACACCGGGCCTCACGATCCCTCCACGACCTGGGCCATCCCGACGCCTCGACTCCTCCCAGACCGCAGGACCGCAGGGGGACAGTCGCACAGCGCCCGCTCCCCTCCTCCCCCCTCGAGGTTCGAGCTGCGGGAATGTTGTTGATCCGAAGAGCTGTGGCCTTCGTACCCTCCACCACTCCCAGTCTTCGGTTGGCGGGGTGGAGGGAGTGTAAACGTGGGAAGAACAGCACCCAAAAGGGGGGGCGGGGGAGGGGCGACCCCTGATGAGAGGGAAGCATCGGAGCGGGCGACAGCAGGAGGAGCAACAGGAGGGCGAGAGAGAGGGGAGGAGTCCCTCATCCCCCTCCTATTATTCCTCCCCCTCCTCCTGCTCTTTCGCCCTCGCCTTCTTCCTAAGGGAATGCCAGCGATGTGAGACGCCTCGTCCATGTCACGGCCGTCAGTTTGCTCAGCCTGATCAGTTGGAGAGGCCTGTACACTCCGGTGACTCACCCTGGACACGGCGGACTCTGGTGGGGTTGCGTGCGTCGGAAAGCAATAAAAACAAGTAGCTTGGCGAAGGTCCCAAGCATATGCAGTTGTGAGTACCGCAGTTGTGGGTATCGTCTTCGGAGGAGCTCCGTATGGGCCACGAAACTCTGTATCGGGCGGGGGTGACGCATACGAACTTTGCCACTGGAGCCTTCGGTGGAGCTCACGGTGGGCCACGACACGCTGCACTGGGTGAGGGGGACGTATGCGGGAGGTAGCGCTGGGACTTTCGGTGAAGCTCCATATGGGGCCACGAAGCGTGCGAACTTGTCACTTGTGTGTGCGAACTTTGTCACCGGGGCTTTCGGTGGAGCCCCCTATGGGCCACGCAACGCTGCACTGGGTGGGGGAAACGCATGTGGACTTTGCCACTGGGGCCTTCGGTGGAGCTCCATACGGGCCACGAAACGCTGCAATGGGTAGGGATATGAGGATCCTTGAAACTGTCGCAAGCTCTGAAGACGACTGTGCGCGGCGCAAGGCGCGAGCCACATCTTGAAAAGGAGCCGCCCTCCATCCGTGAAGTTCTTGCAATGTTTAAGACGAATGTGCGCGACGCGATGGCGAGAGTCACATGTTGAAAACGGACCGCCCTCCATCCATGAAATTCTTGCATACTTAAAAAAATCGGATGTCCGCGGCGCGAAGGCGAAAGCCACATTTTGTAAAAGTGCCGCCCTCCATCCGCGAAAATCTCGCAATAGCTTCAGGGTCATCAGTCGTGAGGAAGTCTCAGGCGAAACGCCCTGCCCGCCCCTTCGACCTGACCGGCCTCGGAGTGCTCTTCAGTGAGAACGGATGGAGGAAGGGTGCGTGAGGAAGAGGAGGGAAGGGAGTGCGGGGACGAGGAGGAGGAGGAGAAGGAGGAGGAGGAGGAAGAGAAGACCCTTGGCGCCACGCTCGAGCAGACGCCCGTCTCCTCAGACAGGCTGGCTCGCACGCACCACCCAGGGCGGCCGCAGAGCGGCAGAGGAAGAGAAAGAGAGACAGCCGTCCGCGCGTGAACGAACCTGCAGTGAACGAAGCAGGGCGGATCTTGCTCGGACGACGGCGACGACGACGACGAAGACGGCGGCAGCGGCGGCGACGACAACGACGAAGACGACGACGACGACGACGACGACGACGACGACGACGACGACGGCGACGTCGACGGCGACGTCGACGGCGACGTCGACGGCCAGAGGTCGGAAGTGGGCCCTCGCCTGCGACGTCGCAGCGTCCGCGCGGCGTTGGCCCTGCCGTCCGTGTTTTGGCCCAGCCACCCCCTGCGTTGGAGCCAGCTCTTGACGCTGCGCGGACTTAATGCGACAGAATCGTGGGCCACTTGAGAGCGCACTCGTGAGCAGAGCATGGCTTCACCGATGCTCCACTGCGTGACACGCTGCTTCACACTCTGGCGCCACGCCGCCCGCCTGCAGCGCCCTCGATGGCGTGCCCCTGCAGCCTCTGTCTCGTGCCTGTCATGCCGTCCCCGCGCACGCCCGCTCCGCCCATCTCCGAGCACTCCTCTCCTTGGCATCGCTCGGACGTGTGCATTTTCTCTCGGCGAGAACCCTCGAGGACCATCCTGGACCCTCGAGCAACAAAAAACACGCACGAAACCAAAAAAAATGCACGGGAAATGGACGTCCGAGCGGCGGCAAGTCTCCGTGCCGCCACACCGCCCAGCGGTGGCCCCGCCGTGCGCTGCCGCCAGAGGCGGCGGACCCCCCGGCGCGGGCCGCCACCCGCCGAGCCCCGGCGCCCCGGCGCCCCGGCAGCGGGGGCCGCCACCCGCGGCGCCCCGGCGCAGCGGCCCCCGCCCGCACACGGGCGACGCCAACCGAAGGAGAGAGAGCTGCACATCAGAGCGTGAATTACCTACCCCGCTTTCGCTCCCAGGCAAAACCAAATCATACCACGCGCCTCCTCGTCAAGCGGCCTGACCAGTACAGGCCGTAGTTTGGTATCGCTTGGTATCTCTTGGAAGCGAGGGTGGTCAAAAGCGAGGTAGGTTTGTTTTCCCCCTAGCACAGACAGGCGCTGTCGACAGTCCGCGCGGATGTCTCGGCTCGGCGCCGGGCCCCCCTGGCGCGCGGGGGCAGGGGGGGTCCGTCGCAGATCCAAGAGGGCCGCACGGACCTCCGAGAGTTTTTGGGTGTGCAGTTGTTTGTTCCTCCTGGGCGCCCGCCGCGGCGCGCCGCGTTGCCCGCTGGCGGCAGCGGCGGCGACGAGCAGCGAGCCGTCGTGAGCACTGCGCGGCGGGCTTCGGCCTGGAGATGGCTGGGGGTGACGGGGACGCTTGGAGAAGTCTGGATGGGTCTGTGGGAAGCCTGGGAAAGGCCTGGGAGAGGCTGGCTGGTGAGGCCCAGGGATACCTGGGGAAACAGCTGGATTCTCTGGAGGATCCGGCCGCACAGTGATTGTCAGCACTCACGACGCGCAGGGGACGAGGGCGAGGATGTGAGGCGAGGATGCGAGTCGAGTTGGTGAGCAGGGCGGGATGTCCAGTGGTGACTGGGCCCCTCCTGGCGCCCGTGGGCAGCCAACCGACCTCACTCACCCGGCAGAGCTCGGAGCTCTGCTGCTCAGGGTCGCAGCAGGCGTCCGCGCATCTTGTTACAATTCCCTCGCCCTCCCTCCTTGCTCCTCTCCCTCCCTCCCTCCTCCCTCCATCCCTCCCTCCCGCGTTCCTTCCCCCCCTCTTTCCCTCCCTCCCTCCCTCTTCCCCTCCCTCCCTCTCCCTCCCTTCATCTCTTCTCGTCCTCGCACTCGGTCGCTCTCTCCTCCCTTGGCCAGCGGCGCCGGCGGCGACGAGCGGCGCACGGAGGCTCTGGGGGCCTCGTGGGGCCCAGAGTCGGCTCCAGATTTCGGAAGCCTCGATCCTCAGTCAACAATCCCCCCCTCGACGGCGACGACGACGACGACGACGGCGGCGACGACGACGACGACAACGACGATGGCGGCGGCGGCGGCGGCGGCGGCCGAGGCGGAGGCGGAGGCGGCGGGGACAGCGGCGGCGACAACGACCACGACCATTATCACGATAATGACCACCACGACGACGACGACGACGACGACGACGACGACGAAGACGACGACGACGGAGGTGGCGACGACGGTGGCGACGAAGACGACGGTGGCGATGCGCCCTCAGCTCGCCGTAGTCGTTCGGCGCAAGGGCGCCGCTCGCGTTTCGCGCGCGCGAGGGGTGCAGGCCTGGCCGCTCGGCTGGCGGGCGCCAGCGGGGCCATGATGTCTGGAGGCATGCCGCAGGGCATGATGTCAGGCCGGGCGCGGGGAGGGGGGGGTTATCGCAGAAGGGAATCAGATCCCGAGCAGAGCAACACGCACCACGACCACGACGCCGGCAACGACGACGGAGGTTAAGCAGCACATCGTTGAGCGGCATTTCAGCCTCCCTTCAGCACAGGCCCCCCCCCCACAGCATCAGGCCGCGCAAGCAGGAGAAGAAGGAGGAGGAGGAGGAGTTGAACCCAGATCTCCGACGATACGATGTTGTGCAATGTTGGCGTTGTTCCTCGATGTCGGCCTCTGGGCCCGTCATCGGGCCCAACCGCTGTCTCCGTCAAAGGGGTAGGGATCTCCCAGGCCGTGCTTTGAAAACAACACACCTGCGGATGTCTGGGTGGGAGGGTTGGGGCGATCGACGTGGGTACGAAAAGAGCTGGAAACACATGTGTTCACGTATCCAGGCCACCCAGGGGGATATCTAGCATGGTGGTCCCGAGCTGGAACCACGCGTCATGTAAATGCCACCCAGAGAGGTATCGAATATGGTGGTCCCGAGCTGGAACCACGTGTTCTCACGCGCCCGAGCCACCCGAAGAGGTATCCAACATGGTTGTCCCTAGCTTGGCCCACGTGTCTTCACGCGTCCAGGCCACCCACAGGGATATCTAGCATAGTGTCCCGAGCTGCAACTCTTAGTTTTCACCTGTCCAGGACACCCAGCGGGATATCTAACATGGTGTTCCCGAGCTGGAACCACATGTCTTCACGTGTCCAGGCCACCCAGGGGGATATCTGACATGGTGGCCCCGAGCAGGAACCACGTGTCTGCACATGTCGATGCCACCACGCGAAGTATCTAGCATTCATGGTGGTATCTAACATGGTTGCCCCCAGCTTGGACCTTGTGCTTTCACAACCACGTGTTAGCTATCCGTCCCTGGGTGGCCTGGACGCTCGAAACACACACACACACACACACATGTGTGTGTGTGTTTCTAGCGCCCCAGAGCGGGACCAGCGTGAGAGCACATGGCCCTCCCCCCCTGGCACGTCCCCCGGCTCGTCCTCTGTCTCGTTCCTTGGCTTGTCCCCTGGCGCCTTCCCTGCTCGTTCCGTTGCGCTGCGCCGCGTCCCCTGACACGCCCCGTGGCGCAACCGTTGGTGCGCCCCCTGGCATATTCCGTGGCGCGGCCGTGCGCCCTGCGCCCCGTGCTGTCTCGTCCCGCTTCGGAATTGAGTCGCTTCTTGAGCTCGAGCTGATTGATCGGGGGAACGTAAGACTCGGGTAAGCCGGAACTCGGGTTTGCCGACGTTTTTTGACGAGCGCGTCCTGGATTTTGACGGTCCAGTTTTCGTGGGATTTTTGCAGTGGGAGCTCGCGTCAAATTTCAGATTGGGCCTCGTCATTTCATGATGGCCCCCGTCAGGCCAGGCCGAGTCCCCCGTACCCGAGTCTTACGTCTCCCCGAATTGAGCGTCCCACACGTTTCGATTGCAACCAGTTCTGGGCCAGCTATGCATTCAGGCAGCTCGAGCTTAAAATCCAGATCAGTCCGGTGAGGATTTGGATGCCAAGGGAGAGTTGATCCACAACACTGTAGCACAACGCAACTCATTGCGACATGGCACATCTCATTTCATCACGGCACAACACAGCAAAGTCCTCGGCACGGCACATTCAGATCGATATGTTCAGCATTGTCGTTGTTTGTCGCCCAATCAGGTGTCTCGGAAACGTAGCCACGCTCTCGTACGTCTAAATTCCTTTCCGGTTCATGGGCCGATCATGTTTTTTGATCAGACAGAGTGTACCCGGAGGTCTTGCGCCGAGTCGTGGGACCACGGGGGGGTCACAGAGGGGGGGAGTCGAGAGCCTCGAGACGGGGGTCCATGCAAACGAGGGTCAGCCACAGCGCTGGATCTTGCAGGATCCCGCAGAGTCAGGGCTGCACTGGCCCGGGCTCGGGTGCAGGACCTTGCAGGATCCTGCAGGGCCGGATTGACGAGGGTTGGTGGTCTCCAAACCAGGTGGTGAGACACCCGGTGATGACCCCGATTCCCCCAAAAAATAATTCTGGGTCACCACCGGGTTTGGGGACACGCGGTCGCCACGAGGTTTTGCGTTTCCTGGGCCAGCCAGCGCTCGAAAACCACGACCCAAATCGCCCAAAACTCACCACCGGGTGTTCTCACCACCACGTTTGGGGACCACCAAGAGGGTCTAGATGGACCCGGGTCAGGAGATCCCCGGCCCTTTCCCCGGGGCCCGTTTTTCGTCCTGAGTCGTTTTTTGACGGTCCCGAGGCCCGGCGAGGGCCCCCCGAGGCCGAAAATATGCAAAAACCTCCCGTCCTGATTTCTTTACCACGCGATCATGTCTGGGGACGGGCCCGGGTCGGGAGATCCCCGCGGGAGGAGCACGGAAGGGGGCCGCCGAGGGGAGAGCAGCGAGGGGGCCACGGAGGGCGGGGGGCTTCACGGCGGGAGGCCGCCGAGGGGGGGCAGCGAGGAGGGGGCCACGGAGGGGTGTCACCGAGGGGGGGTCGTCGTCGTCGTCGACGTCGTCGACGTCGTCCGTCAACCGTCGTCCGTCGTCCGTCGTCGTCCATCCGTTCGTTCGTTCGTCCGTCCGTCCGTCCGTCCGTCCGTCCGTCCGTCCGTCCGTCCGTCGTCGTCGTCGTCGTCGTCGTCGTCGTCGTCCAGATCCTCGTTGTGTTGGATTGGTGCTGTCGACTGCGCGCCGGGCGCATCCCAGCGCGGGCCACACCCTCGATCCCGATTCGCGAGGGGCGGGCTCGCCCGAGCGCTGGCCACACCACCGTGTCGGATTGGTGCCGTCGCCGGCGCGCTGGCCACATCCCTCACTGAGGAGTGGTGCTGCCGCCTTAGCGCCGGCCAGCTCCCTCATTGGGTACTCCAGATTTCGTAATAAAAGGGAGGGGGTCTGGATCCTCCAAGACAAGCCATTTCAGACCCCCCCCCCCCGTGGGAGAACCCTCCAGAACATCGTCCCCAGACCCCCCCCAGGCCCTCCAAGATAGCCTGGAAGAGACCCCCCCCCCGAAATGAGACCCCCCTCCCTTTATTACGAAATCTGGAGTATGGTGTTGCCGCTCGAGCGCCAGCCATCCCTGATTGGGAAGGTTGCTCTTGCCCGAGCGCTGGGCACATCCTTGACTGGGGATGGTGCTGTGGCTCAAACGTTGGCCACAGAGGCGGGCTCGTGGTCGCACTTCTCTCGGCGAAGCGCTGCTCTGCACAACTCGACTTGTGCGCGTCTTGTGCACGAACACTCATCGCTCGACCACTGTCTGTGAAGCTCAGAATGTGCGCCTCGTTGTTTGGAAACTCCTCTCAAAAATCTCCCACAGCGACCAAACAAATGCTGTCCATTGCTCCCTTCCAGTAGGAACGTCAGATAAGACACCAGCCTGACAGCAAGTGCCCGACGGAAGTGTCTGATTACCTGGTGGCCCCACGGACCCACGCAAGCTTTTGGGCGCCTCAGGGCCTTCAGAGTTCGACGAAGTGTGTGCCCAACTATTCCCGATAGCAAGCTTTCCTACGGTAGGGGGAAACAATCAGTGGACACTCCCCCGCTCCCTCAAACTCAATGTTGGCACGCGCGGAGGAGACTGCGGTCGAAGTGCAATTCATCAGAAGCACCGCCAACTTTGAACATTAAGGGAAGGGGGAGGCGTTGACCGATGAATGTGGCATGCGTGTTCGCTATGTTTTCCCGAGGCTTGTATGTGATGTGTCTACTATAAGGCGATCCGCACGTTGACGACATCCTGCACATCTGTTAATTCCTCTTGTGATCGCAGCTTGCTGCCCGCAGGCTGGGGGCAGCAGCAGATGCAGCAGGCTGGTGCTGCCTCCGCTCCTCTCTCCCTTGACAGGGAGGTGGAGGAGGAAGAGGAGGAGGGAGGAGGAGGAGGAGGAGGAGAAAGGATGAGGAGGAGGAGGAGGAGGAAGAGAAGAATAGCTAGGACTAAGAGACGGAAGTTGCGGACGAGGACGATACTATTAGTAACAACAGCATATCATAAGATTAGTAACGTTGGTAAATAGTACTAAGACTACTAGGCGCGATACGGTGATGGTACCGAAGAGTAACGAGGAGGAGACCAGGGAGGGTGGAGGGAGGGAGAGAGGCCGGAAGGGTCAGGAGGATGAGGGTGGGAGCGTCGGCTTCTCCGGAGATCGACCTCCACGGATCTCTTGCAGAATCTTGGCCGAAGGCAGCGTGGTGCGGCTCAGCATGGCTAAAGGAGATCTGGTTCTGCGGCGCGCTACCTATTCCGTCCTCCCTTCTCCCTCCTTCCTGTCCTCCTCTTGGACGTCCGATCATGTCCAGCTTTCGCGCCGAAGACTGTTCGAAGACCGAAGACAGGCCGCCAGGGGCCGATGGGTCACGTACGTAGCAATTCCTTCTCCCTCTACACTTCCCACCTCTTCTTTGACTCGCTCCTTCGATAGGCTCGCCGCGCCGCTAAGCCGTGGACGGGAATTTAGTATCTTCGGTGCTCCCCAGTGATAAGATAACGCTCCGTGCAGGGCGGGGGCGATACCCTGGGGTGGACCATCCCTTAGGGCGGCCGACGAAAATCTATTTCTCTCTGGGGTGTGTAATGGGAATCGTATAGGACACGGGCGGTGAGGAGAAAGAGGAGAGGCGATAATGGCGGTCGAAGGGAGAGGCGATGATTACGGTCGAAGGAAGGAGGGAGGAGTACTTGCGGTCGAAGGGGGGAACCATCATTTATTTGTTGCGGTTTTGCGTGGTGCTAAAAATATCGCTCCACTCCGCTGAATTCGCCCACACGGATTATGAACCGCGTGTCGGTGCTAACTAAAACACAGGGGGGGTTCTTAAGTGCTGACCTGGGTTATCTTTGGGTCCTGGGGCACTCAATCTTTCGATGTTCGGTTGCTGTTGGTGTTACATGTCTTGTATGGCTTCGGAGGCGGCCGTTTCCTCTCTTTGGTGCCTTCGTCTGCGATCTGGCGTGCTTGCAGGAGGCCGTGCCCCTCAGGCGGGCGGGGGCTTGCGAGGTTCCCTCCGAGGCCTGGGGTCTGACCGGGGCTCCTGGCGGGAAGCCTCTGGGGCGGGGAGTCCCAGGAGGACCTTTTGAGGGCCACAGAGGCCTCCACGCGAGGAGGACGACGACGACGATGACGGCGAAGAGGAGGAGGACGAGGACGACGACGACGACGACGACGACGACGACGACGAGGACGACGACAACGACGAGGACGACGACAAGGCAGACGACGACGACGACGACGACGACGACGACGACGACGACGACGACGACGACGACGACGACGAGGGAGTCGACGACGAGGAGCACGACGAGGCGGAGGACGGCAAAGAGAAGCACGTTCGACGGCAAAGGCGCCGAGGGGAACGAAGAGGACTTGCGCGAGGACGACGACGACGACAACGAGGATGTCGGCGGGAGCGACGACGGCCACAGGGAAAAGATCTGGCGCACTTGCAAGGGCGCCAGCAGCGCTCTGGTGCGAGGGCGACGGGGGACTGGGTGCGAGGGCGAGGTGGACGAGGAGGGGTCTGTAACTACTGCCTGCCAAGACCTCCAACGCATGGAAGAATCAAGAAAAGACGGACGCCATTCGCTGTTCATGGCCTCCGGGGGCCCTCGCCTGGGCCCCGGAACTGTCGAAAACGGCTTTGGTTGGGCGCCGCGCAATGGGGGGTCATAAATGGGGGGGTGGCGAGGGTGGTTCGAAAAGGTACCCAAACGGTACCTGAACGAGCCCCCTGGGGCTCTGGAGGGGCCCGAAAGGGGGAACGAAAGGGGGCCTTTTCTGACCCCCCCATTTGTGACCCCCGCATTAAGCCATGCCCAATCTGGACGAAAGGCCGATCCTGGGCGAACTGGTCGGGGGGTCCCGGGGCCCCGCGAGGCCACGGGGCCCCGCAGGAGTCACGGCGGGAGGCTGTCGCATGGCCTCGGCTTCCCAGGGGGGCGGCGGGCCCCACCGTCAGAGAGGACATGCCCGGGAGGTGGCCGGCACGTCCAGGGACGGCGTGCTTCGGGGGCCCCCAACGGGGTGGTGACCACACCGTGTGGTGAGTCGGTGGGGATTCGGGGTCACCACGCGGTTTTGGGACTCGGGTCGTTCTCCGAGGATGTCTCGGGCGACTGGAGCCTCCAGGGTCCCAAAGCTGTGTGGTGACGGACCGTGCGGTGAGGTCTCTGGGGGTTCCGAGGGCACCGCACGGTCTGTCACCGCACGGTCTTGGGATCCCCAAGTGCTGCAGAAACCAGGGCAGCGGGTCTCTGGGTGTGCATGATTGCCTCCACGCAGGCGGGGGGGGGGAGGGGGGAGGGCTTCTCAGAAGCACCCCTGCTTCTTAGAAGGCGCGGGCCTTTTCTTATGGATGTAGGGTCGGCGCGCCTTCTGAGAAGCAGCCTGCTTCCAAGGAGCCCTGCCCCCTCCCTCCACCCCCCTGTGCGCACAGCCAGGTGCTGCAAAAGCCAAGGCAGCGGGTCTCTGGGTGTGCATGATTGCCTCCACGGAAGGGGGGGGGGAGGGCGCGAGGGTGCAAGAACGGGAGAGGGAGAGAGAGGGAGAGGGACGCGCCGGCGCCCAGATGGGCCAGCAGCGGTCGCCCCAGGCGCCGCCCCCGATCACCCTGGGCACGTCTTCTTTTCCTCATCCTCCTCGTCCTTCTCATTGCCTCTGTCCCCATTTTTCCCACTTGTCCGCCTTGCCCAGCCTTCTTCACCTTTTTAATATTTTCATTGCTGTTCTTTTTCTTGATATTACTATCGTTAGGCTCATTGTTTGCATTCTTATTCGTATTATTACGGTGTTCCTTCTCCTTAGTACGATTACTTGTATCATTGTTACTAGTATCAGCATTATCGGCTTCTTCTCGCGCACTCGTGCCCCTCCCCTCTTCCCCGCCCGCAGCCGGCTTGTGGCGCAAGGCTACCAGGCCAGCTGGCTGCGTGGTCCGATGCGCCAGCCCCCACCGCTGGCCACCGGGCCACCGCTGTGCCACTGCGGCCGCGTGCCCCGGTGCGCCGCCGCGGTGCCCCGAGGAGCTCCTCCTGCGCTCGCTCCCTGCGGCGCGCCCCCCTGGCGTGGCGGGCCCCGGCCTCCGCTCGGCGGGGCCCGTCTGCGCTCAGCGAGCGAAGAACGGTATAAAATAAACTTTTTCGCTGTCGGGGGCGCCTGTCCCTGGTCGGCTGGAAAGTTTATACCCCTACGGTGCCACCGTAAGGTATAAACTTTCCAGCCGCCCTGGGACAGGCGCCCCCGACAGCGGACAAAAATTATGTTATACCGTTCTTCGCCCGTTAATGCGCAGGCTCCTCGGGCGAAGGTCTGCGCGGGGCGTCGCCCA
Source organism: Prorocentrum cordatum (assembly GCA_963575745.1). Classification (NCBI taxonomy): domain Eukaryota; class Dinophyceae; order Prorocentrales; family Prorocentraceae; genus Prorocentrum; species Prorocentrum cordatum. Next base: position 61,131 of record CAUYUJ010002113.1, on the reverse strand, counting down.
CTTGGAGGACCTCGCGCGCGCCCTTGCCGCTGGGCGGGGAGCCGGCAGCGTCCGCGGCGTGGCGATATCGGCGCGGCGGCGGCGCATCGGCGGCCGCGCCGCGCTCCCGGGGCTTCGCCGCCCTTTGCTCGGTCTCGGCGGGGGGGGCCCTCCTCCTCCTCCTCCTCCTCCTCCTCCTCCTCCTTCTCCTCCTCCTCCTCCTCCAGGTCCTCCTCCTCCTCCTCCTCCTCCTCCTCCTCCTCCGCCAGAGGAGGGGGCTCGAGGCGGAGAGTGGAGCACGTGCATTGCCAGCGGCGGGCTGCTCGTCAAGCCCAGGACTTTTCGGGGGTCACACGGGCGCTGTCGGGGTGGCGCGGCGTGCACGCTGTGCTCCCCCCGCCTTCCCGGGGAGACGACGGAAAGTGCACGCGTCGAAGAGCAAACATCAGCATGAACATAAACTGTTGGCGGTCCGCGCGGATTTCTTGGATCTGCGCCAGGACCGCCCGGCGGCGGCTCCAGCGCCGCCCCTGGCGCGCTCCGCGCGCCAGGGAGGGGGGCCCAGCTCAGCTCCAGGAAGTCTGCGCGGACCGCCGCAGGATCCCGTATACACTAGGATCAATTTTCCTGTGCGAAGTTCAGCGCGGGGCCGGAAAAAGCGTCGGCGCAGAGAGTTCGGCTCCTTGTGGAATCGGCGCCACCCTGACGTGTTCAAATACTTTGTGTGCGTCGCCCCCAGAGGGGTTGACGCGCGCGCCGAGAATTCTTGCAGTGTGTGGTCGCTGGCGGATGCTTTGGATACGGGCCCGTTCGCGGCCAGTTTGTGGGGATGTCTCAGGCGGTTTGCTTGTTTTCATGCCCAACATCCTTGGCTTCCAGAGCAGATTTTGAGGATGTCTCAGGCGGGGCGCTGGTTTCAGCATCCCTAGAGAGAGCCGCCAAAGGGGTAGGACACGGGCCCGTTCGCGGCCATTCTGCGGGGATGTCTCAGGCGGTTTGCTCGTTTCCATGCTGCGAAGAAGGAGACGAGGCGTACTGCTCCCTTGGGTCGTGCTCCGGCACGTACCATCTGAGACGCACGGAGGAATGAGTCGAGGCGTGTTGCTCCCTTGGGTCGTACTCAGGCACGTACCCTCTGGGACGCACGGAGGAATGAGTCGAGGCGTGCTGCTCCCTTGGGTCGTGCTCCGGCACGTACCCTCTGGGACGCACGGAGGAATGAATCGAGGCGTGCTGCTCCTTTGGGTCGTGCTCCGGCACGTACCCTCTGGGACGCACGGAGGAAAGAATCGAGGCGTGTTGGTCCTTTGGGTCGTGCTCCGGCACGTACCCTCTGGGACGCACGGAGGAAGGAGTCGAGGCGTGCTGCTCCCTTGGGTCGTGTTCCAGCACGTGCCCTCTGGGACGCGCGGAGGAAGGAGATGAGGGGGGATGCGCGCTGCTCCCTTGGGTCGTGCTCCGGCACGTACCCTCTGGGACGAACGCACCCTTTAGCGCTGCTCTTTGGGTGCTTTGGACGCGGCGCCACGAGGAGTCTTAGCCTCTGACACACATCGAGCATGTTTATTCCGTCGAAACGTAGTCCGGTAGGAATCATCATTGACGCAGTCTTGGCTCGAAGCGGAGGTCGCCCATCGAACCCAGCATCTCTATACTCACTGAACGCAGTCTCACTTCTTCGGTCGGAAACGCCCATGCCTAGCACGGCGCCGCGGACGGGGGGAAGACAACGAGGTCTCCAAGGCGCTGGGCGCGGTTCCGCCGACATTCGACAGGTCTTCCTGCAAATTGCTCTAGGAACGGCGCCAGGGAGTGCAAATCAAGGCTCGACCACTGCGACGTCCTCGGGGGCAAGCGCTGCCGTTGTCAGCGCAGACGCGCGTTTTGCTCGGGCGTTCGACAGCCTTCTGGCATGGCTGGCTTCCGTGGGCGGAGCTTCGACTGTCGGAGCAAGTTGCGCAGATCTGGGCACCTTCGCAGCAACGGAGTTGGGCCTGTCGCCCACGGAGACAGAGGCGGCCGCATCTCAATTGCTGGATGGCGGCGCCGTTTACGAGACGATCGGTAGACATATCCAGGTGCTGGAAGGACACGGTTCTTATTCCAGCGCGGCTGCGAACGAAGGCGACGGCGCCCACGGGGCGCTGGGCGACGCGCGGGACATCGCGGAGTGGGCCGACCAAGAGTCCGACATGGCACAGCTGGCAGATATGAGGTCACACACGTAGTGATTCGCGTCGTGCCTCTGGCCTTTCGCCCCGATGCCAAGTGCAGAAGGCTTCTTTTTGCGTTGCCAGCTAGGCCCGATGCCAAGCGCGGGCGGCCAAAGCCGAGGCGCAAACCGCGAGGGTGCCATCTGTAGCACTTGCCTTTTGCACGTCATGCACCTGCGACTTCTGTTTGCGTTGCCAGCTGGGCCCGATGCGAAGTGCGGACGGTTAAAGCTGAGGTGCAGGTCGCGAGGTGCCGTTTGAAGCACTTGTCATTCGTACTCCCCCTGGTGTTTCGGACGCGGCGCCGACGAACTTCTTTGCCTTGACAAACAAATTCGCGGGCGTATGCATGTTAACGAATGCATGCGCGTGGTGGATGTGCAGCCGCGCTGCGCGCACGTGCGCTTGCCGCTCACATGGGCGCGCTCGCGGAGCAAACAACTGTCATGGACAAGTGCTCGCCGTGGCACTGTCCTACAACATGATTTGCGCATGTGGCCTTGTGTGGCTAAACGCTCGTTTTACAGATCCCACCGCCAACTATCCTAACGCAGATGCGCATTACCACAGGCTGATGAGGGCGCGGCCTGGCAGCTGAGGAGGGGGAGTGAGTGGGAGGCTCATGTTCAATCATACTCAAAGCTCACTCTGACTCATACTCACCCACTCGCATTGGGATTCACTCGTCTTCGTCGGCCCTGTCGCCCATGTGGGCGCGCTGTTATAATAAAGCGCTCATGAACAGACGCTCGCGATGGCATGACATAAAACATGCTATGCGCATACGGGGAGCTCCACGCAGTGAGTAATGTGGTTTCGAATAGTATAGCACATCGTTTCCCGAGCGCCGTGGCCACCCCCTGGCGGCTCTCCTGAGGGGTGCTGAAACCAGCGTCCCGCCTGAGACATCCTCACAATCTGCTCTGAAAGCAAAGGATGTTGGGCGTGAGAACTAGCAAACCGCCTGAGACGTCCCCACAAACTGGCCGCGAACGGGCCCGTGAAAACACAAACACCCCTGGCGTTTCCCCTTGAGAGCCTGAGTATGACTAGGTCTGAGTATGACTAGGTTTCAGTCCGCGCGTTGAGTAATTCAGACAACGAAAAGGTCAGAGCATGTGTAGGTATGAGTATGAGAAAGTCTGTGTATGAGCAGGTCAGTGAACGAGTCTGGGTATGAGGATGTTTGGGTACGAAGGAGCCCCAGCATGAGTAAGCCTGCGTATGAGTAGGCCTGCATGTTCTGTGTTGAATAGGTCAGACCATGAAAATGTATGAGTATGAGTATGTATGAGTATGAGTAAGTCTGTGTATGAGTAGGTGTGTTCTCTCTGGAGTCGGCGGCGCCAGAGTAATAACAACAACCCCATCTTAGGATATGGGGAAATAGCGGCATAAACATACACTGTTGGCGCTCCGCGCGGACTTCTTGGATCCACGCTGGGCCACCCCCCAGCTATCCTTCTCATTCTGCCTCCGAGTCCCCTGCTCCCCTCCGCCGAGTCCCCCTTGTTTTCTCCCCCCTCCCTCTCGCCCTCCGTCCCCCCTCATCTCCCCTCCCGCCTTCCCACCTCCCTTTGCCCCCCCCCCTTTTGCGTGCCCCACTCCCCCTCCTCCCCCCTTTACCTCTGCTTCGCCCCTCGTCCTCCCACTTCCCTAGCTCCCCGTCCGTCGTCCCCCTTTGTCCCCCCGTCTTCCCCGTTCCCCTCCGCATGCAGCGTCCATCTCGACTCGTCCCCGGCGTCCCTCCGCCGTTTTCCTCCTCGCTTTGTCCGCCGCCGCCTCCGCGCCATCGTACACCGCGGCGTCATCCTCGGCCCCGTTCTCGCCCACCGCCGCCTCATCGGCATGCTGGCCTTCAGCGGAGAGAGAGAGAGAGAGAAGCAAGATGGGGAAGACGTGGAAAGGGAGAGGGGGAAGAGTGTGGAGGAGGTGAAGTAGAAAAGGGAAGGGGAGGAATCGAAGGGGAGGGAGAAGCAGAAGCAGCAGCACAAGCAGCTGAGGCAGGTTGCCCGTTTCTGAGGCCCGCGGTGCCAGCGGTGGAGCACCTAGAGCGGCGCATAGCGTTCCCGCTGCTTCTGCTCATCCTCCACACACCTACGTCTCCTCATCCTCTCCTCATCATCCTTCTGCCCCTCGTTATCGGCACCCCTCGTCCTGATCCTCCCCTCTCTGATTATACACCCAGAATGTTCCTGCGCTTCCTCACCATTCCTCGTTTCTCATCCTCCGTCCTCTTGCTGTCCGTCCTCCACACCCCTTATCTTTCCTGGTATTCCTTTCTGCGTGGTCTCTCTTCCCCCACCCAGGCCTTCTTCCTCCTCCTCCTCCTCCTCCTCCTCCTCCTCCTCCCTCTCCTCCTTCTCCTCCAGCGTCGCGGGTATCTGGACCGTTTCAGTTATGGCCCCAGGCCCAGGATTCAAAGACGGCCAGCAGCTTCAAAAGTTATTGATTTGATATTGTCATTCGCCTCATTCCCATTCCAATTCCCTCCTCCGCCTCCTCAGTCACGCCTCCTCCGCTCTAGCTCCTTCTCCTCTGCTCCTTGTTCTGCTGCTGGCCCCTCCCTCCCTCTTCCTTCGCCCCACTCCTCCGACCCATTATTTCCAGACGCCGCTGTCTCCCCCCCTCCTCATCCCCCACCCCTTTAATTATACGCCTTTCTGTCGCACCCTCGCACGTATCGGTAGGTCAAGCTGGGCGGTGCATTTGGTATCCCCACACGGTTTACGATATTGAAGCTTGGAATGTGCAACAGGTTCGTGGATGGAGTGGGAGTCGGTTTTTAAGTGCCGTACTCGTTTCAGCGCCGCGAACGTTGGTCTTGAAAGGTCGCTTCGGCTACAAGGATGGAGCGGGGCCGCAGATAGTTGCGAACAGCCGCAGACGGCTGCGACAGGAGCCTTCCTTGCTCCTCCTCGTGCTTTCTGTTTCTCTCCTTCCCCCCTCTTGCACGTGCCTCAGGAGGGGAAAAAACACAGACACAATTAATCTTCGATTCCCACGAAAATATGGGAAAATATGGGAAGTGGGGGGAAGACAGAAACCCCGAAAATATGGGAAAATATGGGGTATCTTCTTATTTGTGTGTATTTATTTGTGTGTCCTGGGCCCCTTCAGTGCCCTGGGGCCAGGCGCGTCGCTCCACGGGTGGCCGGGCTCCCTACGCCTTCCCCCCCCCTGGCGCTCTCTCCCATGATGCGCGCAGTTTCCAGGGGCCACCCCTAAAACGACGCGAAGATCGGGACAAAATCGGATCGGGATAACTCGAAATCTCTGAGAATCGGCGGGTTTGGAGGATGTGTTGGGCGCCGCGGCCGCTCCAGAGCGTTCCGGAACGCTCCGAGAGCGCTCCGGAACGCTCTGGAGCGATTTATCCCGATCCTAGCCCTGTTTCACACCCGCACCACAGGCGCGGGCGCCCCGCCGTGCCCCACCCTGCATGACAGGACCCGGACCAGTTTTGTTCCGCACGCCCTACAGTGCCGTTTTTTGTTATACACGCTCCGCGTGCGGATCACGTATCAAAAATGCAGGGATGTAGTACTAAAAACAACGATGAGTTCATGCGTAAATTGATTCATACATTGAGCATGTACTTCAAATCCTACATGTTACAAAAATCCGATGTATCAAAAAATTGCCCTGTAACATGTTTCTTGCTCTGTCGTTGTTCCCCTCCTTCTTCTCCTCCTGCTCCTCCGCGCTGCCTGGACGCGGGGCTCAGTTGCTGGATCAAGCCCGGTTCTCGTGCGGGGCAGGTGGTCCGCGCGCCCTACGACCTTTTGAGTGTTTCACCTGGCCCTCAGTTCCCTTGCCTCCCGTCCCCCTGCCGCTGGGCGATGCTTGCCGGGGTCGCCTTCCTTCCAGCCTTGTTGCCTCCTCTCTCGCTCGCTCTCCTGCCTCTCTCCGCGCTGCTCTCTGCTTTCCCTCGCTCCTCCGTGCCGCCTGCTTCCCTACCCCTGCGTTCGCCGCTGCCGCCCACGCGTTGCGATGTGTGTATCACGTCTCGGCCTAAATGCAAGCTGCTCCGGGCAAGTGGGTCCAGCCGCAACTGGAAGACAGTTGAAGGTCAAGTCCAGCGGTCCACAACCCCGTCGGGGAAACATGGTTGGAGGCAGGGTCGTTTGCGAAATGAGGCTCTCGCCTCCGCGCCGCACGCGTTCGTTTTTTAAAGTTCGCAACACGTACCCATGATGCAGGGGGTCGCTTGCGAAATGGGGTTCTCACTTCGGCGCCGCGCATGCAGCGGTTACAAGGCTGGAAGGAAGGTCGTTTTCAATTTGGGGCAATCGCCTTAGCGCCGCGCGCATGATCACGGACAACTTGCGACAGTTACAATGATGACGGTAAGTTGTTTTCATGCTTGGGCTCTCGCTTTAGCGCCGCGCTCTCTCGTTTGAGCTGTTGCACTGGCTACAGGAACTGGGGACGGCTCAGCTCTCAAACAACGATCCCCGTTCGCCCTGCCGACTTTCCTCACTGGGGGGACTGGATTTCTCCGCTCGCCCGCCGATATTGTTTCTCGCTCGACCGAAACAAGCTCTCCTGTCACTGGTCGACCCCTCCGCGGGATGCGTCCCCCCCCGCGCGCGTGGATGCCGGCCTCGTGCGCCCCCAGCTTCCCGCTCTCTGCGCCCCGCGCCCAGGCGTATGGGGGCATGCCTGGAATGCAGGGCCAGTACCAGCAGCAGGCCAGTTGGCGGCGTGGGGCGGGCACAGGACCGGGGCGGATCGCTCCAGAGCGTGGAGAGCGTTCCAGGGCGCTCTGGGACGGCCGCGGCGCTCGATGCGGTCTCCAGGGCTGGATGATCTCCAGAGCAGCGACCTGTCCTGGACTGAGCTTGTCTTGATGTTTGCCTCGTCTTGCGGTGGGAACCCATGCCAAGAAGCACCCTGCATGCCTCCAGGGTGCGCTTGGTTTCTTGGATGTCGATGGCTTTGCTATGGAAAGCGTGACGTTCCCACACCAAGAAACAATGGAAGTCTTGGGGTCTCAGGGTTGGGTCTCTTGTGGAAGGTTTCTCGTGGTCGAGCTCCTACTGCACAGTGCAGCCAGGGCAGGTCGCTCGGAGCACGAGGGGGGAGGGAGGGAGCCTCTGCCTTCAGGCGCCGCGAAGAGATCACGGCCAGCGTGTTGGCTCAGAAGTCTGGTGTCGGGTTACCGGCGTCTGGCCCCATCGAAGCACAGCTCGAGGCAACAGAAGCCATGCCAGAGACGGCGTTAGAGTTTGAAAGTTCACGTCCAGAGGGGCCGCCGGTATGAAAAACATACCGTGGTTGAGAGTTATGAAGAACACGCGGGAATCAAACATAACAACACACAAGAACACGTGTGTAAGAAAAGGACATGGCTGGGACATCCACGGCCCGATACATATACATGTGGAGATGCGTTGGGGGTTATCATGCCTAATTGCGCCGAGGGGTTCTAAGTGGTTTAAAGGAGGATGAGGAGGAATAATACGAAGAACACATTAGAACAGAAAGGATAATAAGTACACAAGCGAGGAGGATGATGAGGAGTAGGAGATGAAGGAGGACGACAACGAAGGGCTCAGCTCCCCGCGAAGAGGGATGAGGAAGGGCGACAGCGGCACCGACGGCGTCCAGCTGTTTTGCCAACGAGGGGTGCCGGTTAATTGACCCCACCACCTGCACCGACGGCCGCACCGACGGCGGCACTCATTCGCGGCTGGCCGACAGCAGCAACGATGGCTACCTCGACGAGATGTCAACACAACAATTCGGGTCATCCCCCTCCTCTCTCCTTGCTCATCCTGCCCACCCTGTCCTCCCTCCTTCTCCCCCATCCTCCTTGCCCCGCCTCCCCTGCCTTCTCCTTTCCTCCTCCGTCCTCTTCTTCCTCCGAACCGTAGAGTCGAAACCGATAGTAAGGATGGTCGATCTCCCAAGGGTGCCCTTGCGCCCTGGCCTCTTCGGTCATGTTCCGCCCATCCTTGATTAGCCACTCTCGATGGCCAGCCCCGCTCGAAGAGCCTCGGCACGGGCGTCCAGGGCCCTCGCATCCTGGCTCTCGGTTCTGACTCTCTTCCCCCCCTCGCCCGCTCCTCTCTCGCTCCCGCTCCTTCTCGCTCTCTGGCTTCCCCCCTTCGCCCGTTTTCCCCCCCCTCCTCGCTCCTCTCCCGCTCCCGCGCGCAACGGGGCCTGCAGGCGCCGCCCGCGGCAGCCTCGCCGTACCAGCAGCAGCCGCCCGCGCAGCAGTACCAGCAGCAGCCGCCCCAGAGAGGCGCCCCGCGGGCCCGTGGCCCGGGCATCGGGGCTGCCGGTCGCCCCCTCCTTCTCCTCCTCCTCCTCCTCCTCCTCCTTCTCCTCCTCCTTCTCCTCCTCTAAGGAGGAGGAGGAGGAGGAGGAGGAGGAGGAGGAGGAGGAAAAGGAGGAGGAGGAGAAGGAGGAAGAGAAGGAGGAGAAAGAGGCCCCGCCTGGCACCAGGCACGGGACAGCTGGCAGTCGACTGCACGCAAGAGCGGCCCTTCGCCAGAGCGACCTCTGGTGCGGCTTCCACTGGGGGTCCCCCCGATCGCCGAAGGCGGAAGCGGCAGAAGTGTGTCCTGCGCGCTCGTGTGCTGAGCCCCCCGCGGCCCCCAAGGGAGCGGCGCACCACGGGGCACCCTTGCCCAGGGTCACTCCTGCGGAGAGTCGAAAGGATACAGGCGGCCCGGAATGGTAGGTCGACCCTGCCAGATCAAGGGTACCCTCGTGTCTGGTGCCTTGCGACCCATGCCTCCTGCATTTCTGTGGCAACGTGACCTTCGGAAGGGTCTTGTGCCCTCTCGCGTGTCCTCTCCAATCAAGTCCGACTGCAGCTCTGGCCCTGGCGGGGCAGCTGTTGTCATCTGTTCTTTGCCGTGGCGCTCTCCGCCTCGGGGTGCCCTGCGTCGTGGGGCATCTCCACGGGGCCCCCGGGCCCGCGGCGGAGGGGCTCGTGCCTTCGGCCGGCGCTCGTGCGGCCAAGCTTCTGCCGGCACATGCGATGAGAGAGCCATGCTATGAGACATCCAGGGGCACGTGCACCGTCCACCTTCAACCCTCTGGGGGCGCCCTGAGATCCGGGGGTGGACAGACCCCCCCTGAGATTCGGGGGTGGACAGACCGCCCACCCTGACACGTCGATGAGTGGATTGGCCGTTTTTGGTGCGCGAGAGGGCGTCGCGGCCGTCATTTTTGCGGGTCCAGGTCCGTCGGTTTCGGTCCTAGGCCGTTTTCACTGAAGGGTGGTCTACTAAAGGGAGGTTTGTCCACCGCCGAGAGATGTCCGTGGGTCCCTCAGGAGGCCTCCGGGGGCCTCCAGGGGCCCCCTGGCGACCCCCGGGGCCCCGAGGACGTCCTGGGACTTCAGACACCTCACCTCCTGGAGACCTGCCCCTTCTGGGCAAGGGTCTGCGGACTGGCAGGCGCGCTGTCGCGGCTGCCAAATTCACACACGCACACACGCACACACGCACACACTCGCACGCACGCACACAGGTTTGGGCGTCGCGGCCTTACGCGCGGCGACAGGACGGATAAGTTCGTAAAGCAGCAAACGAGCGCGCGAGACTTGCAACGCCCGAGCTCTCAGAGACCGCTGAGGGTCCCGCAGCAGCCGGCCGCCATAAGTCATCCGAGCGTGGATGACAGGGGGAAGCGGTGAAAGGACGATGCTACGGTGCATAAAAACACATGCACACCCAAACACACACACACACACACACACACACACACGCGCGCGCGCACACACGCACGCACGCACGCACGCACACACAAACACACACACACACACACACACGTACACACGCACACACACACACACACACACAACACACACAAACACACACGCACACACAAATACACACGCACACGTACGCACACACACACACACACACGTACACACACACACACACACACACACACACACACACACACACACGCGCGCGCTACTGTCCAGAAATTGTTCATCGCAGATGGGGAACGCGGAGCAGTCACGAAACGCGTGGACGGCGTTGCGGAAGCGCTGCAGAGGCGTTAGTTGCCCGCAGATCGAGCTGAACCCCTCGTCGCAGGGGGCGTTTCTTGCCTTCGTCCGTTCGCGGGCAGCAAACCTCCATGCAGTCGCCGATCCGCCCGCGCACACGAGTTTTATTGTTTTTTTTCTGCTGGTCACTGCGCGAGGAGCTGGGGCTGGTTCCCACCGAAGCGTCCGCCAGGTAATGTGAAGCGGTGGTGGGATGAATGAGAATGCAGCACCAGGGGGAGGAGGATGGGCAGAACATGAAAAGAATGTAATTAGGAGGGGAAGGAGGGGGGGATAGGGTTATTGAGGAGGAAGAAGGAGCAATGGGAGGAGCGATTGATGAGCAGGTGGAGGGATGAGAAAGGATGAGAAAGAATGAGGAGGAGGACAAGAGGATTGGAGGAGGGCGAGGAGCAAAATGAGATTGCACGATTAGGGTGGATGAAGAGGGGGAGAGACGAGGGAGGAAGGAGGGGCAGAGGTGGCGGAGGAGATGGGAGGATGGAGGCTGAGGCAAGACGAAGGGGGTGGGGAAAGAGAGAGAGAGAGAGGAGGCTGTAGGAGGAGGTTTGAGGAGAAAGAGTCCAAAAGAGGACTGAGCAGGAGAACGAGGAGGGCCGAGGATGAAGGGCCCGACAGCCCCGAGCGAGAGGAGCAAATGCCAAAGATTGCCCGTTGAGCAGTATTGTCCCGTGTTAAGGTTCTTTCCTCATTTTCCCCTTTCTGCTCTATCCCACGCTGGATCTTCCTGATATTCCTCCTCCTCCTCCCATCTCACCCCACTCCTACCTCCACCTCCTCATCATCATCACCACCATCCTTATCATCGTACCTCATGTTCAGCTTGCTGCTTCTCATCCTCCGCCTCCTCATCGTGCTCCGCTTCATCCCTCTCGTCGTGTTTCTCTTTCGCGCGTTGGCTGCTCCTCCCCCTTCTCGTGCTCATGACGTGCCTCATGCCCCTCCTCCAACTCCCCGTGCCTCTCGTCGTCTTCATCCGTATCCTCATCATCCCGTTCGTCCTTCCCCCCCTGGGCGCTCCCGCCACCGCCTTCCTTTTTCATCCTCCCCTGCCTCGTCTTGCTTATCCTCCCCCTCCCACTCCTGGACATCCTCGTCCTCCTCCTCCTCCTCCTGTTCCTCCTCCTCCTCCCCCTCCTCCTCCTCCTCCTCCTCCTCCTCTTCCTCCTCCTCCTGGCAAAGGCGGGGAAAGAGCAGCTACCGTGGCGCCGAGGGCGCGGGAAACACGGCGAGGAGTGGCAGGTGGCTGCTCTCAACTTCAATGCCTTCAGCAACTTCGACAAGTGCATGGAGGTGAAGGACTTGCAGCGCTGCGACGCGGTGTTATTCCAGGAGACCAGGCTGACGACTGGCAGGAGCAGCGACGCGGAGGCCCAGGTGCGAGCAGCAGGTTGGAGAGGACGGTGCACAGCAGCCATCGCTTCCGAGGCTGGAGGGATTGGCACTGGAGGGCAGCTGATGATGGTCAAGGAGATGCATGGCTTGGCGGCGCTGAGGGTGAAGCAACCCGCAGTGGTGGTGCCAGGCAGGATGCGCGTGGCGTGCTACCCGGGTGTGTGCAACGGCGGCGTCCTGCTCATCAATGCGTACCTGGAGGATGGCGCTGGGCTGAACCAGACCAATAGGAAGGCGTTGCTCGATCTAGCGATATGTCTCAAGCAGTTCAGGAGGCCGTACATCGTAGGTGGCGACTTCAACGTGGAGTACGACGAGTTGGTGCAGAGTGGCCTCCTGCAGTACTTCGACGCGGAGGTCGTGTGGCCAGCGGTGGCGACGTGCGCCGCCTCGGGCAGTATCATCGACTTCTTCCTGGTCTCGCGCGAGATGCAGGTAGTCAGCGTGCAGGTGGTGCCTGGCTCGCCCGTTCCCCCAGTCGCTCGTCATCCTGAAGGTCAAGGCTCTTGGAGTACGGCCGTGGGTACAGATCGCGCAGGCGCCCAGGCTCTTCCCCATTGTGAGGCCGTCGGGCTGCTGCAGGTCTGACCAGGATGCCAAGTGGGTCGAAGTCGGGCAGTCGGTGCAGCGAATGCTTGATGGAGTGCAAGGAGATGCAGCAGGAGACGAGAGCATGGGTGGTCAGCCCACGGCGTTGACGGTGGCCCGGCGCAGGTTCCTCGCGGCAGCGGGGCAAGACTGGCACATCGTCACGTTTGGGTGCGCAGGTTCCTCGCGGCAGCGGGGCTCAGACGTGACGATGTGCATTTCCTCGCGACAGCGAGGAAATGCACATCGTCACGTCTGGCGATCTGAACGCGCAGTCACCAAGTGGGTGCTCAGACGTCAAAGGGGCGCGGTCGGCAAGGGTCACGGCTGAGGCGGCATGGTTGGCCAGGGCGGCCAACTGTTTGAGTGCGGCGGCGCAGGGCCAGGGGCCCAAGGAGAGGGCGGCGGCGCTGAAGAGCCTACCCCGTCTGGCGCGGGGCGCGCCGCGGCGGCTGCAGACCATGGCTGACCAGGGGCAGGCCTCCCGCGCCTACCGCGCCGTGGGCTTGATTGGGACCGCGCGGAGGTGGTGGGAGATAGTGCAGGACGAATAAGTTAGCCGCGCGCCCGCCGAGGCGTTGCGCTGGATAGCTGAGCAGGCACATGCTGATGCTCAAACCTTGGCGGGGCGGGACCTCGACGACAGAGGGCGGCAGTTCGACGAGTGGGCCCAGCACGTTGCAGTTGCGAGGAGGAGCAGGAGGGCTGCACGCCATCACGCGGGCGCCCATCGGATGGCAGGACAGCCCGGCCGACCAGCTGCAGGCGTGGGGCGCACCAGCCAGCCAGGAGATAGAGGCACGCCAGTTGGAAGACGAGTGGTGGAGGCTTTGGAGGGTCGAGCGCGAACAGGTCAGCGCGCGCTGGCCCAAGGACCCGGGCGAGCGCCCCCCCCCCAAGGCCCCAGTGGATGAGCTGAGGAAGTTCACGAGGACCATCCGGCGCAGGCGCGAGCAGGTCAGCGCGCGCTGGCCCAAGGACCCGGGCGAGCGCCCCCCCCCCCTCCTCCCCCAGGCCCCCGGCGGATGAGCTGAGGAAGTGCATGAGGACCTTTCGGCGCAGCACAGCAGCCCCCTTCGATGGCGTTCGCCCATGGCAGCTGCTGGAGCTGTGCGATGGGGCGCCGGGGGCGCTGACCGACATCCTGATGGAGGTGGAACGAGCAGCGGGGTGGCCCAGCCCCACCACCAAAGCGTGCTTCCTCGCGAAGCGGCTGGGGGGGGGGCACGGCCGATCGCGATCATCATGGTGTTGGCGAGGGCGCAGGTTCGCCCCAGGAGGTCCATCGCGCTGGATTGGGAGAAGCACAACGACAGGCCCTTTTTTTCTGGGCCGCCCGAGGCCGCGGGCGTCATAGAGCGGCGTGGCAGCAGGCGGCGGAGTGCGATTGTGCGACGGCCAAAGGGCGCCAACAGCGAAACCCAGTGGCGCGGGCGTCGGTGCTCGCGATGCTCGACCTGCTGAAGGCGCGCGGGCAAGTACGTCACCACCACCTCGTCGAGGCAGCGGTCAGGACTGGCTTCCCGCTGTGGCAGTTGAAGCTACATATCGACCTGTACCGCTCGCCCAGACGGCTGGCTCGCGGCGTTGGCGTGGGCGACGAGCTGCAGGTGGACTAAGCGGTTTTGCCTGGGGACGGGTTCGCCACGCTGGTTCTCGAGATGTTGCTCCTGGCTCCGTTGGAGGCTACGCGCGCCGCATCCGACAGCGGGGCCCACGGTGGTCGCGGTTGACGACATCATTGTGGAGGGGACAGGCAGCCTGGCGAGGACAGTGCGTGAGGCAGGATAGGCAGTCTTCATGCTCAAGACGTTGCTGGACGAGGCTGACCTGCAGGTCGCGACGAACAAGCCGCGAACCCTGGCAAATCACCCGAAGGCGCGCGCAGCAGTTGCGCAGCGCCTGAGGAGGCCGCTCGGCGTGATCGGTGTCGAGCTGGAGCGGAACCTAGGCGTCGACTTCAGCGGCGGCAAGAGGGCAGGCAGAGCAGTGAGAGGGCAGAGGCTGCAGGCGGCGCAGCAGAGGTTGAGGAGGTTCGGCGTGATCAAGAAGGGCAAGGCGAAGAGGAGGGCGGCCAGCAGGGTCGTCAAGACAGGGCTGCAACCCAGTGTCGCGCATGGAGTTGCGGTGGCAGGCATGGCGAAGGGCGAGCTGGACAAGGGTTGGAGCTTGGCCTTCAGCGCGACGGCCCCCAGCACGGCGGGCAGGTCGCACACGCTCTCCCTGATGCTGCAGCCTGGCTTGGGTCCCGTCATCCACGCAACGCTGGCACCCGTGATGATGCTACTCCGAGCGCGGTGGGAAGGCCGGGCCCCGTCTCACATGATGGACTTGCGCCTGTGCGACGACAGGGCCACGAAGTGGACGCGCGTCCAAGGCCCGTTGTCGGCTGTTGCGGTGGCGTCCCGGCGCGCGGGCGGGCGCGTCATGGACCGCGGGCGGTGGAGGTGCCGCGACGGGTCGATCCTAGGGCCCTGCGACACAGCCCCCTGGGTCGTCAAGAAGCTGCTGCTGAGGGCCATTGAGCAGTGGCAGCGGCAGCAAGTGGCCGCCTCGCCGGGCAGCGAGCACGTGGCCAGTGGCGGTGCCCTTGGGCCGCCAGCGCGGCCCACGACGTCGGGCATCGTCGACAGCGCGCGCGAGCAGAGAGAGCCAGGGCAGAGCGTCAGCAGGAGGGCGAGGCCCACCGCGAAGGAGAAGGGCTACGCAGCTTCGCTGGTCACCCACGGGCAGTGGCCGCAGGCGAGGAAGGCGGATACAGGCATGGTGGCCTCGGACGCGTGTCTCCTATGCGGGGCGAGAGGCACGCTGCTGCACAGGCATTGCCACTGCGACGCTTGGAAGGAGGCGCTGACTACGCCGGCTGCGGTTCCCTCCCTGAGAGGCTGATCGGACACGCAGGAGGTGGCGCTGCTGCTGGAGAGGTGCACGCGGCCAGCCCAGTCGGGCCTCTGCAGGCCCACGCCTTCCAGCAGCATCTGCTGGCGTGGACAGCATGATGGGGTCGCGCCTCCAGGGGGCACCTGCTTGGACGGGTCGGCCTTCGAGGTTGGGTTCGACGGCTGCGCGTCCGTGGGTTGGAGCCTGGTGGCGCTGAAGCCTGATGGCGATGAGTACCTCATGTCGGTCGCGGGTCAGCTGTGCGAGCCGAACGTGGGCATCAACGGCGGGGGGCTCATGGCCTTTATCATGCTGATACGGCTGGGGATGGCTCCTATCGTGGCAGTCGTGGACTCCAAGTACGTGTTCAACGGGGTCATGAAGGATGGTCGTCCAAGCAACACGTGCCACTGCCACACGTGGGCACATATGTGGCGCGTGGCCTGGGACCTCATCGACGACCTCGGAGGCGTTGGAGAGACTGGCGCGCGAGCACGTTGGGTGCGAGCACACCAGACGCAGCGACAGGTGCGTGACGGAGCGATCACCTACCGTGACTGGCTGGGCAACAAGTACGCGGACGTGGCAGCCAGGTCAGCAGCGGAGGCAGGCAGGACTGCGGCTGCGGATCGCGCTAAGCTGCAGGCCGGACGTAGCCTCGTGGACGGGGTCGCGATGTGGGGTAGCGCCGTGGACAGCTGGGCCCAGGGCAGCGCGCCGCGGAACGCCGTGCAGAGAGGAAGGAGGACGCCAGCAACACGCGCGACCTGCGCGGGGCTCCAGGGAAGCAGCGGTGCGCACATTGCAGGTGGCAGAGTCGGCAAGGCGAGTGCCCGGGCTCCATCCTGGAGGAGGCGATGAAGGGAACGGGGTACTGAAGGCCCGCGGCCTTCCAGCCCATCGGCTCGTGAGGATCGAGCCGCAGGTGACGCGCAGCTGGAGAGGAAGATGCCCCTGGTGGCGTGCCTCTGCTGCGGGGCCACTGGCGCGGCGCGAGCCAGCAGCTTCACCAGGCGCTGCGGGCCGCCGACACCTACGGGCAAGGCGGCGCTGGCGAGGCTGGAGAACAAGCTGGCGCCCAAGGTGTCCAGCAGAGTGGCCTTCGAGATACGCGACCTTGTCGAGGGCGGCAGCGATGCCACTGCACTGATGTCCAGCCAGGCTGCCGCATGAAATCGCGGCTATTTGCAGTTCAAGTTGAGGAGGCTACGGACACGGATGTGGCGGAGGCGGCTGGTCTGGCCTCCACGACGAGCGGGCTCGACGCGGCGACTCCCAGAGGGGTGGAAGAGCCGCCAGTGCGGCGCCACCAGGGGGCCCTGCCGCGGTCGCACCGACCTGCAGGCGGGGGCGAGGAGGAACGGGCGCCGCTGCGGCGACCGACGAGGCGGTGCGAGGCAAGGTCGCGTCGCTCCTCGAGGCCTATCGCCGCAGCTGCGCCGCTGCGGAGCCGCGCGGCGCTGCTCGGAGCCCCTCGGCGCGGGCGGCCAGCTGTCGGCCCGCCCTTGGATTGGTACTCCGACCAGAGGCTTGGGGAGCTTATGGCGCCGGTGGCGGCCGAGCCGGGGGTCGATCCGTGAGGGGCGGGGGCCATAGTGGGCGCTCCGAAAGGAACTCGCGAAGCCCCCGCCCCAAAGCGGCTCTCGCCGAGGCGAAGTCGTCGGAGCCGAGCGACGAGCTTCCCGCGCCACCTCGGGAACTCCGGCGGCCAGAGGCTCGCGTTGCACATGGCGCTGCATGCTGGGGCGGCGCTGGCCGCGCGGCCGAGGAGCGGCTCAGCGGCGCGCGGGCCTCCCACCTCGACGCGTGCGTCGGGCTCGGAGGGCATGGACCGAGTGGATAAACTCAAGCTAGGTGCGCTCGCGTCATATCTGACATCCGACCCCTCCCTCCCATCCCTTACCCTGGCGCAGATCCCCTCTCTACTCGCACAGTCGGATGTCGAGCAGGGCAACGATCCCGAAAGGGTACGCGATGCATTGTAGCGCACGGCATGGCATGGCGTAGAAGAGCACCGCAAAGCGCAGTATCAACTTAGCATTGCATTGCGCGCCGTGGCATGGCACGGGAAATGACGCCAGCGCTGCAGCGGGAGCACGAGTCGAAACGAGCGGAAGCGCGGAAATGACGCCAGCGCTGCAGCGGGAGCACGAGTCGAAACGAGCGGAAGCGCGGAAATGAGGCCAGCGCTGCAGCGGGAGCACGATTCGGAACGAACGGGGCCCGAAAATGAGGCCGGCGCCTCAGCGAGAGCAGCATTTTGAAAAAATGCCAGCGAAACCCAACTCCCGGGAAACCTGCGTGCAAAAAAACAGGACGCGGGGGGGGGGGGGGGGGGGCAACACACCCCGCACGTCATCAGGGGAAGAGGGAGAGTAGTATTCACATTGAGTAATTGTTCAAGGGTGCTGAGCACGTCATCAGGGGAAGAGGGAGAGTAGTATTCACATTGAGTAATTGTTCAAGGGTGCTGAGGAATCCTTCGGCGAGGCCGGCTCGACGTCATCCTCGCCCTGGCCTGGCCTCGGTGACGAGCGGGCTGGGCGCGGCGACTCCCGAAGGGGTGGAGGAGCCGCCAGTGCGGCGCCACCAGGGGCCCCTACCGCGGCCTCACCGACCTGCAGGCACGGGCGAGGGGGACGCGTTGGACTCCGCAGCGGCGACCAGGGAGGCGGTGCGAGGCCAGGCCGCGTCGTTCCTCGAGGCCGACCGCCGCGGCTGCGCCGCTGCGGGGCCGAGCGGCGCCATCGGCGCGTGCATCGGGCACCAGCAGGGGGGCTCCCACCAGGATGCAGGCGAGCAGGGGCTGCTGACTCTGGCGGCGGCTAGAACGCAAATCCCAGCCCCCAGGGGCACCCACGAGGTATACGGCGCGTGGGGCTGGGCACAGTCGCCAAGGTTTTTGCTGGAGCCTGTCCCCTGGTGCACCCAACGGGTAAACAGCGCGCGGGGCAGGCCCGCCTCGGCGAGTGCACCTGGAGGCGGTGCCATCGCAGCTCATGGTTCGACCTCGGGGGCGCCGAGGAGCCATTCAGCGAGTTCGGCTCGACGACATCCTTCCCCTGGCCTGGCCTCGGTGGACAGCGGGCTGAGCGTGGCGGACCCCAGAGGAGTGGAAGGGCCGCCAGAGCGGCGCCACCAGGGGCCCCTGCCGCGGTCTCAGCGACCTGCAGGCGGGGGCAAGGAGCGGTTCAGCGGCACGCGGGCCTCCCACCTCGACATGTGCGTCGGGTTCGGCGGGCATGGACCGAGTGGTTCAACTTCTGGGGTGCCGAGGAGCCCTTCGGCGAGGTCAGCTCGACGTCATCCCCCCCGGCCTGGCCTCGGTGACGAGAGGGCTGGACGTGGCGACTCCCAGAGGGGTGGAAGAGCCGCCAGTGAGGCGCCACCAGGTGCCCCTGCCGCGGTCGCACCGACCTGCAGGCGGGGGTGAGGTGGACATAAAAATCGCCACAGCGGCGACCGACGAGGCGGTGCGTGGCAAGGTCGCGTCGCTTCTCGCGGCCGACCGCCGCGGCTGCGCCGCTGCGGGGCTGAGCGGTGCCGCGGGCGAGCGCACGTCCGACCCAAGGGGCCCCCGTGGGGCCGAGCCTGGTCGGGCTGCTGGATTCGTCTCGGATCCTGGCGGTGTGGGGCCCCTGGTGGTCTCCGCGGGGCCCGTCCTTGGGGTGCCGCCTGGCCCGAGGGCTCGGGGATGAGTGCGGGTGTCCAGCACCCCGCGCTGCGGGGTGCTAGGTGCTTGCACTCACGCGGCGTCGGGTCTCCTCGTCGCCTGGGACCGTGCTTGTGCACGGCAGCGAGGCGAGACGGCGTGACCGTTCGCCTTCAGGCCGCGCGCGTCCTCCTCCTCCTCCTCCTCCTCCTCCTCCTCCTCCTCCTCCCTCCTCCTCTCCCTCCTCCTCCTCCTCCTCCTCCTCCTCCTCATGCGGTCACGCTCCAACTTCTCCTCCTCGTCTTCCTCCTCCTCCTCCTCCTCCTCCTCCTCCTCCTCCTCCTCCTCCTTGTCCTCCATCTCCTCCTCATCCTCCTCCTCCTTCTCCACCTCGTCCTCGTCCTTTCTTACGATTGGTCTCCCAGCAGCGATTGCACATAGGGGTTTTGACTTGCTTGTCAAAAGAACTGGGCCTGCGGGTCGGTCTGGCGGCTATGTTCCTCCTCCTCCTCCTCCTCCTCCTCCTCCTCCTCCTCCTCCTCCGCCTCCCTGCCCTCCTCCGCCCGCAGGCGGCGCCCCTGCGAGCGACCCCCACGGGGCGGTGCCCGTGGGCAACGACAGGCAGGTGAGCGTCGCCGGCTGCTCCCACGCCACCGTCTCGGGCATCGTCACCGGCTCCTTCACGGCGGTGAGACCCGCGCCTCGCGCGCCACCGGGGGGGGGGGCGGGCGCATGGGGCGAAGGGCGGCCTCGCCCGAGCAGGGTGCCCCAGGCTCCTCCCCCGGGGGCCCCGACAGAGGGGGGGGGAAGACGGGCCCCAGGGGCGAAAGAAGGACGTACGCGTACAGTGGAGACTCGTGCCCAAAAAGCACCCTGCTTGCCTCCAGGGTGCCCTGGGCTTCTTGGGTTTCGATGATTTTGCTGTGGACGGCGTGACCTTCCCACACTAGAAATCAATGGACGTCCTGGGGTCTCAGGGTTGGGTTTCTTTGGGAAGGTTTCTCGTGAACTAGCCCCCACTGTACATGAACCCACGTTGGTTTCGACAGCACGCGTTGCGCGAACGTTCGTGGCACGAGGCCTGTCTCGCGGGCTGGCGGGGGGGCCGTATCCATGCACGCGGTTGGGCGCGTTCGTCCTCTGTGGGCTCCCTGTGGCTGGGCTGGCTCCATGTAGGAGCAGCCCTTCGCGCTGGAGCGACCTCCGGGTGCGCGGCTTGCGGAGGTGGCGGTCTGGGACCAGGCCCAAGCGCGCGGGCCGCCGCCGTGGCGCCGCACGCAACGGCTGGCAGGCCGCGCCGTCCAGAGGTCACTCCTGCTCCTGCCTAGGGTCGCTCTTACCTGTAGCCGACTTGGGACAGGGGGGGAGGATCTAGGCTTATCTTGTTCCAACCTACCTTAGCCTGGATCGCCAGAAGAAATTTCGAGCACCACAGAAGGACACAGAAACTCGAAGGTTTTCACGTGCCGGGCCCTGGGAGGCACTCGTCCGACACTGTTTCGACACTCTTTCGACACTTTTCCGGGTGCTCGAAATCATTTCTGGGATGTGGTCCTGAAGTACGATGGGAGCAACATAAATCTAGGCCTCCTCGATGGGGTCGGAGTAGATGGGGTCGGAGGATCGCTCCGCATCGCCGATGCGGCTCTATGTGGAGCCCGTGTTTCTCCACGCCGACGTCGCTGGTGCGTCGCCGACGTCGGCGATGCATCTTCAGTGCATCGCCGCTGCATCGCCCATGCATCGCCGATGCGTCGCCGATGCATCGGCGATCTGGCGTGATCCTCCGACCCCAGCTGCTCGGACCCCCTCTAGGAAGCCTCTGGAGGAGGCATCGACCCCCAATTTCTCAGGAGAGGAAAACACACGCAGACACAATTCATCGTCGATTCCCCCGAACATATGGGAAAAGATGGGAAGGGGGGGAAGACGAAAACCCCCAAACATATTGGAAAATATGGGGAATATGTTTATTCCCTACCTAGGCTCTGCCTAGAAGGGTTCTTACTCGGTATGCTCAAAGGGCCGGGCAGTGCAACTCGCCCCGGGCGGTTCCCCCAGTATCCGCCCTGCGGTTCCCCCAGTTACGTCCCCTTAGCTTAGCGTTGCTTCTCTCATTTTAGCTGAGCTTATTTCATCTTAGCTTCATCTTAGCTTAACTTGGCTTCATATAGATGTTGCTATCCTAGATCCTCCAACTCCTAGGTAGGGTCGCACTGGGATAATTCGTGTGTATTTATTTGTGCGTCCTGGGGCCCCTTCAACCGTCGTATTTGTGTATTCATCGTCGATTCCCCCGAACCTGTGGGGAAAGAGGGGAAGGGGGGGGGGGAGACGAAAGCCCCCCAAAAGCTTGGAAAATAGTGGGAAAATATGTTTATTTGTTTGTATTTCTTTGTGTGTGTCCTGGGGCCCCTTCCCCGGCAGAGCCACCCCCCCCCCTCCCCCATCCCCCACCCCACCCCACCCCCCCTTCCCCCCCCCCCTTTCCCCGGCAGAGCCACCCCGGCAACCCCCCCCAGAGGCTGAGGCTCAGCCTCGAGGCTGTAGCTGAGACTCCTTGAAACTCACACGCCGGATCGGCGGATTTGTTTGTGTGTGTCCTGGGGCCCCTTCAGTTTCCCAGTCCCCGCCGCCGATCGGGGCCCGGGGTGCCCCCGCCTGCCCAGCGGCGCTAGCGCGGGGGCTCCCCCGCCGGGAGCCTGCCGCCGCTCTGCCGGCGACGCAGCGTCGGCTCCCAGAGCACTGCCGCTCCCCCCTGGGCTCGGGAGGGGAAAAAAAAAGACACGCAGACAGCTGGCTCCGGGCATTCAAAATGTGGCCTGGGAATGGTGTTCTGGGAATGGATCCCCAAGGATTCGCAAGAATTCCTAAGGATTCCTCCGGGTTCTGGCGGACCCTGCCGGATACCCTGTCCGGGTCCCGCCCAGACGCCCTTGGGGTGTCAAGATGCTCTCTTTTGACCCCACTAGAAACCTATCAGCAAGAGTTGTTAGGTAAAAACACAGACACAATTCATCGTCGATTCCCCAGAAAAAATGGGAACACATGGGGAATCTCGTTATTTGTGTCTACTTATCTGTGTGTCCCAGGGCCCCTTCCTGGGTCTCCCGCTGCCAGTCTCCGGTCGCCATGTGCGCGGGAGCGCATGGAGGAAGACTTCCTACGACACGCGAGAGCTCGCCAGTCTCTCCTCGTCCTCCCCACTCCTCCTCCCCCCATCCTCGTGAGCGGATTCGTGCGCCATGGCTTGCAGCGCCAGCCGCAGAGCCTGCAGTGTTTTCCCCGCCTGTGCCCTACGTGGCCGCCCCCTGTGGGCATACAGGCCTGACCCGACCTGACCTACTCCCCCCCTATGAGCGAGCACCCGCTTTCGGCTCCCCCCTCACTTCTGGGATGCCCTCCTGGGGTCGAAGAACAAGGCATCAAGTGGCATTCGGCCCATCCCACCACCGTGGTCAGAGGCTCCTTGGACGCCTGTAAGGATATACTGGGAGACCTCTCGGAAGCCTCTTGGAAACGATTTTTGGATGGTTTGGGGAGTCTCGGGGGCCCCTTGGCGGCTGATTTGGGCCTCTCGGGGCTTCTTGCTGGCCTTCTAAGGCCTCTTGGGAGCACCTCGGGGGCCTTTGTGGGATCTTGGTGCAATCTTGGCGCGGAGGGCTCAAAATGTCCTTTCGTGCTCCCCCTCTTGGGCCCATCTCGGAGATGTCTTGGGGGCTTTTTGGGCCGTTTCTGGGCGATCTTGGGCGCCTCTTGGGCCGTTTTGGACGCTCTGAAGACAGAAAATTAGCTTGGCGAAGGACCCAACCATATGCAGTTGTGAGTAATGCTGGTGTGAGTACCGTCTTCGGTGGATCTCCCTATGGGGCCACGAACCGTTTGAGGGGTGTGCCGAAATGGGTGTGGGGACGGCATGCGAACGTTGCCATTGGGGCCTTCGGTGGAGCTTCTTATGGGGCCACGAAACGTGTGAGGGGTGCACCGAAGTTGGTGTGGGGGCGGCATGCGAACGCAGCCACTGGGGCCTTCGGTGGAGCTCCCTGTGGGGCCACGAAACGTGTGAGGGGTGTGCCGAAATGGGTGTGGGGGCGGCATGCGAACGCAGCCACTGGGGCCTTCGGTGGAGCTCCCTATGGTGCCACGAAACGTGTGAGGGGTGTGCCGAAATGGGTGTGCGGGAGGCATGCGAACCCTGGGGCCGACCCTGGGGCCTTCGGTGGAGCTCCCTATGGGGCCACGAAACGTGTGAGGGGTGTGCCGAAATGGGTGGTGGGGAGGCATGCGGACCCTGCCACTGGGGCCTTCGGTGGAGCTCCCTATGGGGCCACGAAACGTGTGAGGGGTGTGCCGAAATGGTTGGGGGGGAGGCATGCGGACCCTGCCACTGGGGCCTTCGGTGGAGCTCCCTATGGGGCCACGAAACGTGTGAGGGGTGTGCCGAAATGGGGGTGGGAGGCTTGCGGACCCTGCACTGGGGCCTGGTGGAGCTCCTTATGGGGCACGAAACGCGTGCCGAAAATGGATGGTGGGGAGCATGCGGACCCTGCCACTGGTGCCTTCGGTGGAGCTCCCTATGGGCCACGAACGTGTGAGCGGTGTGCCGAAATGGGTGGTGGGGAGCATGCGGACCCTGCCACTGGGGCCTTCGGTGGAGCTCCCTATGGGGCCACGAAACGTGTGAGGGGTGTGCCGAAATGGGTGGTGGGGAGGCATGCGGACCCTGCCACTGGGGCCTTCGGTGGAGCTCCCTATGGGGCCACGAAACGTGTGAGGGGTGTGCCGAAATGGGTGGTGGGAGGCATGCGAACGCAGCCACTGGGGCCTTCGGTGGAGCTCCCTATGGGGCCACGAAACGTGTGAGGGGTGTGCCGAAATGGGTGGTGGGGAGGCATGCGGACCCTGCCACTGGGGCCTTCGGTGGAGCTCCCTATGGGGCCACGAAACGTGTGAGGGGTGTGCCGAAATGGGTGGGGAGGCATGCGGACCCTGCCACTGGGGCCTTCGGTGGAGCTCCCTATGGGGCCACGAAACGTGTGAGGGTGTGCCGAAATGGGTGGTGGGGAGGCATGCGGACCCTGCCACTGGGCCTTCGGTGGAGCTCCTATGGGGCCACGAAACGTGTGAGGGGTGTGCCGAAATGGGTGGTGGGGAGGCATGCGACGATGAATGGCCACGAAAACGTGTGAGGGGTGTGCCGAAATCGGTGGTGATGATGATGATGATGATGATGATGATGATGATGATGATGAAGATGAAGATGAAGATGAAGATGAGATGATGATGATGATGATGATGATGATGATGATGATGATGATGATGATGATGATGATGATGATGATGATGATGATGATGATGATGATGATGATGATGATGATGATGATGATGATGATGATGATGATGATGATGATGATGATGATGATGATGATGATGATGATGATGATGATGATGATGATGATGGGAGGAGGGAGGGGGGGGGAGGAGGAGGAGGTGAGGAACGCGGGGCGCCGTCTCTTCAAAACGAGGACCCAACACCACAGGATGCTTGGGACAAAAACAGTAATGCTAAAACTATGCAAGAATCAATGTATTCTGACGATGTTGGCCTCTTGGGCCGCCCTCCAGGCCCTCCAAGACGGCCCAGGAAGCGTCCAAGACCCCTCATCCACAGTCCTTCACAGTCCTCGGGGCCATCTTAGGCCATATTGGACATGCTTGTCCCAGAAACGCGCCCATGGCCTTTGGAAACGACACGCGGGGAAACCCCGGGAGCGCCTGGAACTCAGGGCTTCGGGAGCCTTGAGACGGGGGTCGATGCAAACGGGGGTCAGCCAGAGCGCCAGGTCTTGCAGGATCTTGCGAAGACCCCCTCTGGCTGACCCGGATTTGCGAAAACCTGCGTTGCAGTTTGTTTTTTCCTGCATTGCAGTTTTTTGGTTTCCTGCTTACCCGGGTCTGGATTGACCCGGGTCAGAAGATCCCCGAGGGCTGCGGGCACCTTGGATAATATTTGCAACATATTCATACGTATAAGGCAGAGAACTCGCAGGGACCTGAGGACTCCAACACGTGCCTCGGGGCACGGTGGCGGAGACTGCATAGGAGGATAAGTGCGTGGAGGTCCGCTCAGATTTTTCCCAGGATGGCGCTGCCCCGGCCCCCCCTTGGGCGGCGCCTCCAGCGCCGGCCCGAGAAATCCGCGCGGACCTCCGAAAGTTTATGTATATGGAGGTCATTGTTCTTCTGATGAAGGCCACGGAGCCGGCATTGCACCGCAGGAGGAGGAGGAGGAGGAGGAAGAGGAGGAGGAGGAGGAGGAGGAGGGATGAGGACGGAAGAGGACGGAGGAAGAGGAGGAAGAGAGGGAGGAGGACGAGGAGGACGAGGAGGAGGAAGAAGAGGAGGATGAGTAGGCAGGAGGTGGAGGAGGAGGAGGAGAACGGCGGAGGAGGAGGAGGAGGGAGGAGGAGGAGGAGGGAGGAGAATTCTGTTGGATTCTGCTAGCCTGCTCTCCGAAGTTGCGAATCACGCACAGCGGCGGCGATGGAAGCTTCCTCTACCCCAGGCCGTCCCTGGGCGACAAGGTTCGACTTTGCACATGTGGACATGAAAGGGGCCGACTTCTCGCAAGCCTGTTGTGCACGCCTGCGCCCTTCTCGCACGAGCTGGTCGCATCGCTGTAGCTGCTGCCACTGCCTGCCTTCTCGCACGAGCTCCCGTTTTCAAATTGTAACTGGTAGCACTTGGCGCCAGCTTCACCCTCTTCCACCCTGGTCCCCTCGTAGTGGGGCCATGGGGCGGGCTTGGCTCTGCTTCACCCACTTCACCCTGGTCTCCGCCTTGCGGCAGGGGTCGTGGAGCGGGCCTGGCTCGGCTTCACACCCTGCCCTTCTTCACACTTCTCGCAATGACCGCGTGCATTGGAATTCCTTCCTGCTCGCATGAACTCCTCCCAGCAGTGAAGCTGAGATGTCTCCCACTGCCCGCCTTTGCAAACGAACTTCTCCCAGCGTTGTAGCTGATACGTCGCTAACTGCCGCCCTTCGCCCATGAACTACTCCCAGCGTTGTAGCGTATGTGTCGTTCGCTGCACGCCTTCTCGCGTGAACTGCTCCCAGCGTTGGAGCCGATGTGTCGTCCACTGCCTGCGCCTTCTCGCGTGAACTGCTCCCAGCGTTGCAGCCGATGCGGTGCTCACTGCCTGCCCTGTCGCGTAAACTACTCCCGGCGCTGGAGCCCTGCCTGCCTTCTCGCATGGACTGCTCCCAGCATTGGAGCTGATATGCCGTCCACGTCCTGCCGCACTGATCAGCGACAGCGATTGCTGCCACTGCTCGGCCTTCTCGCACGCACAAGCTGACCCCAGCCCTGTAACGAATGGCGTTGGCC
>CAUYUJ010002113.1:0-30000 GCA_963575745.1 Prorocentrum cordatum | reverse complement strand
ATATGTCGAAAACATGTTTTAGACATGTCTTAAACATGCAAAAGACATGACTTAAACAGTTTGAGGACATGCTACGCACATGTTAAGCACATCTTTCATTAAATTATAGGACTGTTAG
Source organism: Prorocentrum cordatum (assembly GCA_963575745.1). NCBI lineage: Eukaryota > Dinophyceae > Prorocentrales > Prorocentraceae > Prorocentrum > Prorocentrum cordatum. The sequence goes on along the minus strand of CAUYUJ010002113.1, from coordinate 29,882 downwards.
GGTGTCCATTGTCCTGGCATCCACAACCGTAGGGGACCTGCGGCCCCTCGTCGGGCGCGGGGGGGAGCCCCCGCAGATTGCGACTCTGATCCGCCTCCTCCTGCACCCTCCGCCTCTTCCTCCTCTTTCCTCCTCCTCCTCCTCCTCCTCCTCCTCCTCCTCCTCCTCCTCCTCCTCCTCCCTCTTTTCCTCCTCCTCCTCCTCCTCCCTCCTCCTCCTCTATTCCTCCTCCGCCTCCTCCTCCTTCCTCCCCTCCCCCTCCCTCGGATCCTCCTCCTCCTCCTCCTCCTCCTCCTCCTCCTCCTCCTCCTCCTCCTCCTCCTCCTCATTCTCCTCTCCATCCTCGCCATGCTCAATCTCCGGCTGCCGCTTCCGTCGCCCGCGGCCGTGGTGGCTTTGTCTCAGCACCACCGAGGGGCCGCCCTCGACGAGAGTCGGCCCCTCCGTGTGCCTAGGGCCCCCCTCTTCCCGTAGACGTCTGGCCCCGGGTCGGCACGTCGGCCGGCGCGGTGCGCCCGCTGGCGGTGGTGGTGGAGGTGGTGGTGGTGGTGGAGTTGGTGGTGGTGGTGGTGGAGGTGGTGCTGCTGCTGCTGCTGCTGCTGCTGCTGCTGCTGCTGCTGCTGCTGCTGCTGCTGCTGCTGCTGCTGCTTGGTTTTCCCTACTCTCTCGGCGGGCGTGGGCCCCAAGCCCACTCGCGTCGTAAACAAAGCCACGACCTCAGACTCGTGCACCGTTCTCGGCTTCCGGGAGCGCCCTGACCGGTCCGCAGGACCGTCAGAGACTTGGCATCGCTCGGGCGTGTGCATTTTTCTCGACGAGAACCATCGAGGACCATCCTGGACCATCGAGCAAAAAAAAACACGCACGAAACCGAAAAATGCACGGGATATGGACGTCCGAGCGACGGCAAGGAGAAGACAATTCGGGATGAGAAGCCTGTCCCGGGGCCCAGGGGAGGGATCGAGGCCTCCAGGGGTCCATGCTGCGAAAGAACGCATCGCGGCGTTCGGGGTCTGGGAAAGCTGGAGCCGCGCGGAGACGACGGCGCAGCGAGAGCCCTGGCGCGGCAGCGGCCGCGAGGCCTTCAGCGGCTGGTGGTTCGGCCCGAAAGTAGGAGCCGCCGCCGCGAGCGCCTTGTGCCGAGGATGGGGAGGGGCTTTCAGTGGCATCATCACGAGAGCATAAGCTCAGGGGGGCACTCATCGGCCCCCAATTGCCGACTCATCGCCTACAGGAGCCCGATAGCCCACCCCGCCTAGGAACGTGCGGAACCTCTGTCGGTTGCCTCACTATCGCCGATCAATCGGCGATACATCGTCGGCCCCAAGTCGATAATTCCCCCCTGAGCTGGCCCCCCCGTATCGTTGACACTCAACTTCTGCTGACGAGGGAAAGGAGGAGGAAGAGGAGGAGGAGGAGGAGGAGGAGGAGTTATATTCGGACGGTTCCCCCTCTGCGGACCTCCTGGGGGAGGGGCCTTCGGGGCCACGGTTTGATCCCGTTCGAGGTTTCGGTTAGATACCGCTCCAGGACAGGCTTGCTGATCTGTTCTGAGAAGGGAATAAAACTATATTGCATGAACTCTAGCGTTGACACCATCTTGTGAGTGTACATTGTGGAGGTGGAATGTATGCGGGGTAAGCTATGTGGGGTGCACTATTTCGTGTAAGGTATGTGGTGTGATCTATGGAGGTGAGAGCTCCGCGGTGCAATCTATGAGGTGTACGCTATGTCGTTTAACATATGATGGCCTTCGGCCCACTCCGCCACCGTGCCTATGTTGTGGGTCACAGTTATCGGAGATGTTTCTTGGGGTCTCTTCGGAGCGCTCGCGGGGGTCTCTTGGAGTCACGTTTGGGGCCCCTGGGGCGCCTTTTGGGGACCTCATGGGGGCATCTTGGGGGCCTCATGGGGGCCCTTCGGGGCCGAGGACTCGACATGTCCGTTCGGAGTCCCCATCTGAGCCCCCTCTTGAAGCCGTATTTGGGCCCTCTTGGGCCGTCTTGGGCCGTTTGAGGGCCTTCTTGGGACGTCTTGGGGGCCTCTTGGGCCGTCTTGGGGCGATCTTGGGGGCTTCTTGGGGGCTTCTTGGGCTGTCTTGGAGCGTTGGGAAGCCGAAAATGCGAGAAAGCCAAAATCCTTCAAAGGCAAATGGAAAATAATAGGTTGTGCCTCTTGGGGCCCTCTTGGGAGGCATCTTGGATGCCTCTTGGGCCGTCTGGAGGCCATCTTGGGAGTCTTGGGGCGATGTTTCGGAGACTCGGGGCCTCGTTCGGCCGTCTTGGAGGCCCCTTAGGGGGGGATACAGGAGAGGACCTCAGGACATGCCTCTCAGCGCCTGCAGGCACCGTGGCGGATCTGCGACAGCGTGGCGAATCCTCGGTATACCTGCACAGCGCACGAGGCGGCAACGAGGCGGCAACGAGGCGACATAGGCGGCAACGGGCGGCAAAGTGGCGAATCCTTGGCATATCCACACGGGCGGCAACGTGGCGGATCCGTGGCGAATCCTCCGCACATTTACGCCTCGCGCGAGGCGGCAACGGCGAGGCGGCAACGACGCGGCAACGGGCGGCCACGTGGCGAGGCACCGGGCGGCACTGTGGCGAGTCCTCGGCATACCTATCCAGTTCTTTCTGGACACAAGTACAGTCGGAGCCCTGAAGAAGGAACCCTTTTCGTTGGGGAGGGGCTCCGTGTTCCTTGATTGTTTCGCAGCTTGCCTCAGGTTTTCCTTAGGTTTTCGATGCGAAATCGAAGTTCAACTTATGGAATAGAGGGGCCTCGTTCCTTATTTATCGTTCCTTAGGTCAACGCCCCGACTGTAAAAAAAACCAAGTGCAAGAAAAGTGGGGAGTCAATTTTCGGATCTCCCAGCGGAGTTCTTGGGACTGCGCTGGAGCCCCCTTGCTGGCGCGCGGGGCGTGCCATGGGCGGCGCCCGAGGCGCCGCTGGAGGGGCCCAGCGCCGATCCAAGGAATCCGAGCCGGGCTCCGAAAGTTTACATGTATGCAGTTGTTCATTTCCCTCGAGAGGGAGCGGGGAGAGACGGCAGATGCGTTTGCGCAGCGGCGAGCAGCAGAAGGGTCCCGGCTCTCCAGGAAACGCGATAAGCGCATCATGGCGGGCGTTTGCTCGCCAGTTATGCCTCGTGGCCAGCGGGGTCCGCCTGCATAAACCGAGGGTCCGTGCGAGAGAGGGGCAGGAGAAGGTTCGTTGCGGTTATGCCCTGCGGGGTGGCTGTGTCTGCCGTCGTTGGCTGCACTGGTGCATCGAATGAGAAAAAACGCCACAAACATAAACTTTTGGCGCTCCGCCCCGATTTCTTGGATCCTTGCTGGGCCCCCACGGCAGCGCCTCCGGCGCCGCCCGTGGCGCGCTCCGCGCGCCAAAGAGGCGGGTACGGCGCAGATCCAAGAAATCCGCGCGGAGCGCCAAAAGTTTCTCTTTACAGTCGGGGCGCTGAAGAAGGAACCTTTTTCGTTGGGGAGGGGCTCGGTGTTCCTTGATGGCTTAACAGTTTGTCTGAGGTTACCCTGAGGTTTTCCATGGGAAATCGAAGTTTTTAACTTATGGGGATAAGGGGCCTCGTTCCTGATTTAGGGTTCCTTAGGTCAACGCCCCGACTGTACGCCGCTCGTTCTTCTCCTACGCACGGATATGGAGGCATGGCCTGGCACGTCCGTCCAGGCACGCGCCTGCGGTGCCCCTCTCTGCGGGGCATGGCCCGCAGGAGAGGTGTGCCGCCGTCGGCGGGGAGGCACCCGCCCGTGTCCAAGGGAGGGCAGGGGCGGGCGGGAGGGGAGGGAGGAATGTCGCGGCGATTAAAGTACTCCAGATTTCGTAATAGAGGGAGGGGGGTCTCATTTCGGGGGGGGGTCTCTTCCAGGCTATCTTGGAGGGCCTGAGGGGTCTGGGGACGATGTTTTGGAGGGTTCTCCCACGGGGGAGGTCCGAAATGGCTTGTCTTGGAGGGTCCAGGCCCCCTCCCTTTTTGTTACGAAGTCTGGAGTACCCATCGGTCGTTGAGCAGGTCTGCCTGGACTCCCAGGTTCCAGTCTACTTTATAGGCGCCTTCCTGCTTCCGTGATCGAGCGGCTTCCCCTCTTCCCTCCTCTTCAGGGGGCGGGCGGAGACCCAATCTACTTCCAACGCCTTCATATTCATATTTCTACCTACTTCTTCCGACCGATCGTTGAGGTGATCTAAGTTGTACGGCGTTGTCGAGCGACCTTGCTTTGCGCGCGTCTTGCCCAGGTGCTACGAGCCACTGGCACACGTTGCCACAGCGCAATGCTGCCGCCATCTTCTGGTTTGAATGTAGGCCGCCAGCACCTCGTTGACGACATATCCATGCGCAAATCGTCTGCGCGTGCATCCTTGCATCGAGGAGCGCAAGTTGATGTGGGAATGGCGCACCTACAAGCATCAAGCGCCCCACCTTTGGACGACAGCGAGCTATATACAACATGGAAGCAGTTACGTAGGAGGCTCACAGACGTAGTACGAAAACAGCGATGGTGGTGATACCGATGAGGTAGACGCGAGTGACCCAAGGCGCGACACAGGATCACATCTTCATCAGCGCTGACCTGCGCCGCACACGTAACAGCGAGCACATCGTCGTGGGAACCTCTCCATCTCTCGTCCCAATCGTCTCTCCCCTCCTTTCCTCCCCCCACCTTCCTCCTCCTCCTCCTCCTCCTCCTCGTCTGACGCCCTCTCCCCGCCCCCCCCCCCTTCCCTCGACCTCTCTCTTCGGCACCCTCTACACGACTACACAATACGAATACTACTCACATCTCCGCCCCGCATATGTGCTGAGAGTGCTCGCCCCCCATCCGCGTTTTGTCTCTTCACGCACATGATTCGCGCGGACTAGCTTTTGATATGTGAATACATATATTTATATACATTCCTTCACTATCCTATTGTTGACAGTTTTTCTAAACTGGTACTCTCGCTGTCGCGTGGGCCTCATTTTCGAATCTGCGTTGTGCTCCCGCCGCTCAGATTGGGATTCCGTCCCAGCGTGGGCCACTTTTCTGGATCCCACAGGTCTCGCAGGTCACACAGGTGCCAAAGGTTACACAAGTGTCGCAGGTCGTCCCACTAATACCACCTGTCTGATAGGTTTCATAGTTCCCACAGGTGTCGCAGGTCTCGCATGCCCCACAGGTCTCACAGGTCCGACAGGTCCCGGAGGTCCCACAGGTCCTCATGTTTCACAGGTCCCTCCCAGGTCCCACAGGTCCCGCCGGTGGCACGGGCCCCACAGGTCTCACAGGTCCCACAGTTCCCACAGGTCTCACAGGCCCCACAGGCCCCACAGGTTCCACAGGTCCAACAGGTGTCGCAGGTCCCACAGGCCCCACAGGCCACAGAGGTTCCCCAGGTCACGCAGGCCCCACAAGTTTCTCTTCTCCGGCTGCGCATAACACGATGGGGTCTTGTGTGGAGTTCCAGGTCGGCTATGACACGCGTCCGCGGATCGGAAGATTAGCGCAGTGAAAAGGGATGGGAGGGAGGGATAGAATGTCAGATATGGCGCGTGCGCGCCTAGCTTTCACCCGATCCCCTCGCCCTCCCCTCTTCGCACTCTCATTCCCCCCCACCCCCTAGGAAACTTCGCAAGCCTCCCCCCGCATCCCCCCCCATCCCTGCTGGTTGCGTCACCCTCTCCCGTCAGGAGGCGACCAGGTCTGGGCGTACCATCCGAGCAACACCATGACGCCGCCGAAGTCGGGCTGGAAGGCCGCCCGGCGCCGCACCATCCACCTCCGCTATTAGGAGGAGGAGGAGGAGGAGGAGGAGGAGGAGGAGGAGGAGGAGGAGGAGAAGGAGTAGGAGGAGAACGAGGAGGAGGAGGAGGAGGAGGAGGAGGAGGAGGAGGAGGCCCGTTGATCACGATGGATTGCCCTGGCGTTCTCGCTTTGGCCGCGGTTTTCCTGAGGGGGTGCCTAGACGCACTCACGGGCCTCACCAGCACAAGGCGTTGATGGGCCTCAGACCCGACGGGAGCTTCATAATGGTTGCTGCTGCGCAATTCCTGGCGGCTTGCTAATTGTCTCGCCGGTTTGATGCATCCGCTCACGTTCGCGCAACGATTCTCCGTACGGTGTGTGCCCTGCCACTGCCACACACGTACAAAACCTTGACGGTCTGAGCGTGGTTCACGGCCCGCGGCTTCCTCATCGCGCCCCTTCGGTTCTTCCCTCCTGCCCAAGTCTCTTCCGACGTGTCCCTCGGCTGCCCCGACCGCGTCTTAGGCCCGTGCGCCGCCGCTGACAAAAAGTGCCCTGACGCGTCAGCTCGCTGTCCCCTCAGCGCTGCTCCTGCTCATCCTCCCCTACCCCAAACATGTGCCTCCTCCTGCTCCTCGACCCTGCTCCTCAGCGCCCCTCCTCCCCCTCCTCCTCCTCCTCCTCCTCCTCCTCCTCCTCCATCCTCCTCCTACCCTCCTCCTCAGCGCCCCTCCTCCTCCTCCCCCTCCCCCCCTCCTCCCCTCCTCCTCATCCTCCTCTCCTCATCCTCCTCCTCCCCTCCTCCTCCTCCTCCTCCTCCTCCTCCTCCCCTCCCCCTCCTCCTCCCCCCCCAACAAAAGTGTGCCCGCTCCCGGGTGCGAAGCCTTTCTCCGCCGGTGCTGCTGCCCTCGCCCCCCTCGGAGCCCCCCCCAGAGAGGGGCCGCGAGGCCGCAGGGGCCACGGGGGCTCTGAGAAGCAAGGGCGCCCGCCCTGGCGGCAGCCAGGCAAAGCCGCGGTGTCGAGGCGCATCGTGGCGTGGGCGCGGACCCTCTCCGGGCGAGGAGCCTATGCCGAGCGCGTCGCTCCGCGGACTCGGGTCCGCCGCGCCCTGGTGGTGCACGGCAGCCACGTCCCCCCCGCCTCCCCAGGCGTCGGCGGCCCCGGCCTCTCGAGGCCTCCTCCTCCTCCTCCTCCTCCTCCTCCTCCTCCTCCTCCTCCTCCTCCTCCTCCTCCTCCTCCTCCTCCCCTCCTCCTCCTCCTCCCTCCTCCTCCTTCCTCCTCCTCCTCCTCCTCCTCCTCCTCCTCCTCCTCCCCTCCTCCTCCTCCTCCTCCTCTCCTCCTCCTCTCCTCTCTCCTCCTCTCTCCTCCTCTCCTCTCTCCTCTCTCCTCTCTCTCCTCTCTCTCTCCTCCTCCTCCTCTCCTCCTCCTCCTCCTCCCCCTCCTCCTCCCCTCCCCCCTCCTCTCCTCCTCCCTCCTCCTCCTCCTCCTCCTCCTCCTCCTCCTCCAGGCCTCCCGTCCCGCGGAGCGGGGCGGCACGCGCTCCGCCCGCGGGGCGCGCGGGGTCGCTGGGGCCGCCGTGGCGGCACGCCAGGCAAAAGAGGTCCCGACCGCGGCAACGGCGGGCACGGGACCGCGCGGCCACGCAGCGCGGGCGCGCGCGCGGAACGCATCGGAATGTGGAGTCGTGTTCGGGTCCTTCCGTCTCATCTGGCCCCTCCTCTTTCTCGGGGGCGGAAAAGAGGGGGGTGATGACTAGGGGGGGTGGACATCATGGCGCGGGCCACGATGTTTCCCCAGATTTCATGGCGCCTCTTCTTTTTTCATTACGTCCCAGGCCCCCCCGCAGGGCCGCGCACATGCCGCCGGTCATGATTTGCACCCCCCCCTCTTGGACACCCCCCTCTTGGCCGCTCCCGCTCCTCTTTCCCCCGCCCGTCTGACGCGAGTTCGCGCTCCGGGAGCGCCATTGGCGGGGGCAGCGCCGCGCCGCTGAACGGTTGCAGCGCAATCCCCCGATGTTGGAACTGCAACGGCGTGTACCTATTCCAAGTGCAACTCATCCAGGTTGCAGCGTGTACGTTTTGATTATTCACATACCCGGGCCGTTGCAAATACAGGCCTCTTCCTTGGGCTTTTAGCTTGTGCAGGGTGCGTTGCGTCGGGGGGGGTCCCAGGTCCTGCGGGACTGGGCTGGCCTAAAGAAGTCGTAAAATGGGAAGACCAGCTTAGATGCAAATAGCAAATGAGCCACTTTGAGCGAGGTAATCTCCGAGCACCGCCAAAGCCAGTTGGCGAAGTTGTTGCGGCAGGTGGCAGCGACTCTAACTCATTCGAAGCCAGCGCCGACCGTGATCGTGACATCAAATCGTGATCGTTTTCTGATTCATTGTTTTGCCGATCGGCGCGGGCCCTCGCACTCTCCCTCCCCCCCTCCATGGAGTAGATCTTGGTTTTTTGGGGGCGCCCGTTTCAAGCAGGTGGATTCACCCCCAGAGGACGCACGGTTCCAAACAGTCGCATTAAGCAGAGGTCCCGAGCCAGACCCCCCCCCTACCCTCCCTCTTCCGCCCATTGTCGAAACGCCGAATGAAAAACGCTCACATCCTTGGCTCGATAATTGTCGCCGCTGGGAGGCGCGGCGGCCTTGGGTTCTCAATGCTCGCTGGCCCCTCCTATGGCCCTCGCAAATCCTTGGCTTGATACTTGTCGCCGCGGGGCAGCGCGGCGGCCTTGGGTTCTCAATGCTCGCTGGCCCCTCCTATGGCCCTCGATCATCTGTTTGAATAGTTGGAGGGGCATCGGCATCGGAAGGGGCCCACCTGTCCAAAATCGCAGGGGAGGTCTGGCCCAAGGCCTACAATGAACCCGAGAAGGCCAGACGTGAGGCGATTTCATTCAATCGCAAGCGACCTGGTCGGAATGTCCGTAACTCCGTAGCTCCCCATCGTGAGTTCGCCTCCCTCCTCTTCACCCGCGCGCACGCCTGTAATGACACCACGACGTTTTAGTCCCCGAAGGACGTGCGCAGGAAGGGAAGGACGAGATTGAGGGAGGGAGAGGGTAAGAGAGTTGCGGAGAAGGAGAAGGAGGAGGAGGAGGAGGAGGAGGAGGAGGAGGAGGAGGAGGAGGAGGGGGGGAGGGCCGGAGGGGGGAGAGAGAGAGGAGGGCTTTGCCTGCGCGGTCGGCGACGGGAAGGTGGCGCAATGTCCCTGCGGCCCCGCCCGCCGGTGAGGTGCCCTGCGACGGGCCGGTCGACCCGAACTTCGCGGTGTCGTCGGGCGCGGCCCCGGTGCCGTCCCAGCAGCCAGCCTGGGGAGGCGCCCGCTGGATGGGCCTTCCGCCGCGTGGTTGCCGAGAGGGAGGGCCCTCGATTGAAGCACGCTCAACCGAGCTACGTTCCGTCGGCGGCGAGGCAGAGGCAGTCCAGTCCGCTCCAGCGTGTGACATTTCGGGGCAACCGAAAGGCGAATTGGCCGGCGTGCACAGAAGGGGGAAGAAAGACAAGAGGCGCATCCAAAAACAGGAGAGTGTGATATCGCACGGTCGAGTCTCAGATTGGAGGGGGCGCCAGCGGGGGGCTCGAGGTTCGAGGATATCGGCCTCTCCGCTCCCTCTCCCTCTCGGGCTCTTGGGGGATCCCACTCCTCCCCCTTCGTCCTTCCCACCCCTTCCCCCCCTCTCTCCATCCCTTTTTCTCGGAGGAGGGAAAGGTACTGATGCCAGTACCCTTCCCTCGGGTTTCCCTTTGTGGGGCCTCCTGGGAGCCCCTCGTCATCACCGCTGGATTCGCCCGAAATTCTTGCCAGAACGTACCCCGGGAGAGGTCCGGGGAGTAGCAGTATCGGTACCTTTTGGTTCCCCCACTTTTTCTTAGAACTGCATTCTCCCTGTCGCACCCCCAGACGTGTCGGTAGGGCGGGCCAGGCATTTCGCCCGAGATGTGTTCGCCATGTCTGACCCTGAAGCTTGAAATCTGCAACGTATTCACGAATGGAGGGCGGGCAGTTTTCGAAATGTGTATCTCGCTTTGGCGCCGCGCACACTCGTCTTAACATGTTGCAGCAGATGCAGATTCGCTTTGCAAGTTCACAGCAAGCTTAAAGCTTCGCGTGGTTGAAGTTCACAGAATGGTGTTCTGGCACCATTAAGGGCTATCAGGATGCAACATTCACGTTGACTCATGGCATCGAAGTCCCACGAATTGTGTTACGGCACGGATCAGGAGTGTCAGGACGAGGCGATGAAGTCCCAGATGTTTTGTTTTGGCACGATTGTGGATTCTCAGACGAGGCATTCCCCACATTGAAAACACATTCTCGTAGGGACTACGACGAGGGAACTTGGAGGGAGAGTTGATTGAAACATCGTTGATGCGCCTTGGGTTTACACTGGTCCTCTTCCCCATCCTTCCCCACCGCCTTCTTCTCCTCCTTTTCCTCCTCCTCCTCCTCCTCCTCCTTCACCTCGTCCTCCTCCTCCTCCGCCTCCTCCTCCCCCTCCTCCTCCTCCTTTCCCTCTTCTCCTCCTCCTCCTCCTCCTCCTCCCCCTCCTCCTCCTCCTCCTCCTCCTCCTCCTCCTCCTCCACCCCTCCCCTCCTCCTCCTCCTCCTCCTCCTCTCCCCCTCCTCCTCCCCTCCTCCTCCTCCTCCACCCCCTTCTCCTCCTTCCTCCTCCTCCTCCTCCTCCTCCTCCTCCTCCTCCTCCTCCTCCTCCTCATGCTCCTCCTCCTCCCTCTCCTCCTCCTCCTCCTCGTCATTCCCCATCTCCCTCCTGTGACAGGCGCCCAGCAGGCCCAGCCCGCCTGGGGCCAGCAAAAGGGAGCGCCACCGCCTCAGCAGCAGCCGCCGCAGCAGTCCTGGGGCGGGCAGCAGCAGAAGCCGCCGCAGCAGCAGCCGCCGCCGCAGCAGCCGCCGCCGCAACAGTCGTACGCCCAGCGCGGGGCCTAGCCGTCCCGGGCCGGCCCCAACCCGCGCCGCCGATGGGGGGTGCCCTTCCGGCGCACGCGGCCACAGTCTTGGAAGTCCCCCGAGTTGGTTCACTTCACACCCAGGGGCGCAACGATGATCACGCTTCGCGCGTCGCGGTCAGGGCCAGAGCGTCTGCGCTTCACCACGCGGGGGGCGCAAGGCGAGGTGCGAAGACAGCCACACATCGGGGGGCGTGATGCTCGAGGTTTGGTGGCCTTGGCCCATCCCGCAGGGGCCCACGACTCTGCCAGCCGTGCAGCACAACGGCCGCACGGCCTGGGAGACGCCAGGTTTCTATTTCCTCTGGGTGGGGAGGGCGTGTCCCGCCGTCGACCTCCTTATACAGGAGGCGCTGTCTGGGCGCACGCGCGGAGCGGCATCGGCGCCCGCCCGCTCGGCTCGCTCTGGTGGCAGGTGGTCCGACGGCCTGAGATCCCGAGGGCCTCGCCCTACGGCTGGTGGGAGTTTGGGGTCCCGTGATGGCGCGCAACCATTCTTCGAGTCGGCCCCCGAGTCTGAACGTAACCCATGAGACTGATCGAGGCGTCGGCGCCGTCGTTTTGAAGCTCTCGCCGAACTCTGCAGAGTGGGCCCGCCCTCCAAAGGAGCGCAGAGTGCAGCGGGATGCTAAGGGGCAGCAGTCGGCGCACCCGCCCTGCCCCCACTCGGGCTGGACGACAGGGGCGTGGCAGCAGAGGGGGGGCAGCGGACCAGCTCGCGCGGCTCGAGGGGGGCCGAAACGGTGCGGAGACAGACTGCGCGGTGGCCTCGAGAGCCTCGAGAGGCCTCACAACACAGTCGGGCACCGCACCGCGTTGGGGACCCCGCAGGCCCCAGTCGCCCGAGGCTATGCTTGGAGAACGGCCCGAGTTTCAAGACCGGGTGGCCATCTCGGAGCCCCAGCAGCTCACCCGACTGTGTGGTCGCGCCAACTTTGTGGGACCGTCGGGGGGAAGGATGAGGATGCGGTAGGCGTGCGCTTTGGCACTGCCATACTCGCGAGCCGTATGTCATTGGATTGTGCTTGGACCCACGAGGCCCCAGGCGTTGGAGGCATCCGTGAAGAGCGAGCGGGCCCCCAAACCGGTCGCCCACCCCAGATCGCATCCGACCGTGGAGGAGCAGCAGCAGCAGGAGGAGGAGGAAGAGGAGGAGGAGGAGGAGGAGGAAGATGAGGAGGAGGAGGAGGAGGAGGAGGAGGAGGGGAGGGGGGGGAGGAGGAGGAGGAGGAGGAGGAGGAGGAGGAGGGAGGAGGAGGAGGAGGAGGAGGAGGAGGAGGAGGAGGAGGAGGAGGAGGAGGAGGGAGGAGGAGGAGGAGGAGGGGAGAGGAGGAGGATAACTGGTGGTGTTGCAGCTCCCCCACCACCGCAGCAGCCTCTCCTGGAGTGGCGAGGGTGTGGCGCTCCTTGTCGAGGAGCCAGGAGCAGCACTGGCGAAGGCGTGGTGGTCACGGTCCTGCTGCTTGTGCAGCATCGCTGCGGAAGCACGCGGGGTCTGCCCTCCAGGGTGCTGGGCTGTGTCGGATGAGGAGCAGGAGCTCGAAGGGAAGGAGGAGGCAGGAGAGCAGGATAACGACGAGGATGAAAAAGGGGGGGCATGGAGGCGATGAGAGGGAGGTGGGAGGAGAGAGGAGGAGGGAGGCGAGACAGGGATGGGGGATGAGGGATGAGGGGCGATGAAGGAAGACGAAGGGGGGAGGAGGACGTCCCAGTAGGCCCAGCAGGAGGAGTCGGGGGGGGATCAGGAGGAGAAGGAGCAGCATTGGCAGAGGGGGAGCACAGCCAGGAGGAGGAGCAGGAAAAGGCAAACTCAGAAGGAAAAGCAGCAGGATAAACAGGAGAAGCAAGGTCATGAGGAGGAGACAGGAGAAGGATAACAGTGAGGAGGATGAGGAGGAGGAAAGGCAGAATAAGAAGGAACACGCCACGGAGAAGAAATAGGAGGAGAAACATGATCATGAGGAGGTGCAGCAGCGGCAGGAAGGAGGAGGAGGAGGAGGAGGAGGAGGAGGAGAAGGACGGTGAGGAGGAGGAGAAGGGGTAGGAGGCAGATTGAAGGAGGACGACGTGGATGGACAGGATGAAAAAGATTGGGAGAGTTTGGCTGAGGCGGAGCACATGCGCGAGGAGGTGGAGGGGCGGGAGGAGGAGGAGAAGGAGGAGGAGGAGGAGGGGATGATGATGTTGATGATGATGATGATGATGCTGATGCTGATGCTGATGCTGATGCTGATGATGCTGATGCTGATGCTGATGCTGACGCTGATGTTGATGCTGATGCTGATGATGATGCTGATGATGATGGTGATGGTGATGATGCTGATGATGATGGTGATGATGATGATGACGATGCTGATGATGATGCTGATGATGATGGTGATGGTGATGATGATGATGATGATGATGATGATGATGATGGTGATGATGGTGGTGATGTGATGATGATGATGATGGTGCTGATGATGATGATGGTGATGATGATGATGCTGCTGATGATGAGGATGAGGATGAGGATGAGGATGAGAGGATGAGGATGAGGATGAGGATGAGATGAGGATGAGGATGAGGATGAGATGAGGATGATGATGAGATGATGATGATGATGATGATGATGCTGATGATGATGATGATGAGATGTGATGATAATGATGATGATGATGATGATGATGATGCTGATGATGATGATGATGATGATGATGATGATGATGATGATGATGAGATGATGATGATGATGATGATGATGATGATGATGATGATGATGATGATGATGATGATGATGATGATGATGATGATGATGATGATGATGATGATGATGATGATGATGATGATGATGATGATGATGATGATGATGATGATGATGGATGGAGGAGGAGGAGGAGGAGGAGGAGGAGAGAGGAGGAGGAGGAGGAGGATGATGATGAGGAGGAGGAGGAGAGAGGAGGAGGAGGAGGAGGAGGAGGAGGAGGAGGAGTTGGAGGGGGAACACGAGCAGGCGGTGGAGGACGGTGGCCCTCGGGAGAGGAGGAGGAGGAGGAGGAGGAGGAGGAGGAGGAGGAGGAGGAGGAGGAGCATCGTGAGGAGGAGGAGGAGGAGGAGGAGTTGGAGGACGGAGAAAGCAGGAAGAGGGGTAGGCACAGGAGGAAAAACATTAGGAATCTCATCTCTATCGGGAGGAAGAGGACGAGGATGTAAAGCACGAGAAGGACGATGACCATCTGGAGGAGGAGGAGGAGGAAGAGGAGGAGGAGGAGGAGGAGGAGGAGGAGGAGAAGGACGAAGAAGAATGAGGAGCAGGGGGAGGAGCAGCAGCAGCAGCAGGATGCTCCAACGAGGGAAGCAATGGGAAGCAGCGTGCACACTTACGCACTACTGGCGTGGAGGAAGGAAATCGGCGTGAACATGCAACGCTTGAGGTCATATGGGGCTAGCCAGCCGCCGGCGCGGCAGCCGCCGGCGCAGCAGCCGGGTCCGTCGTGGGGCGGCCAGCAGCAGGCGTCGGGCGCCCAGCGCGGAGCCCGGCCCACCGCGGCCGTCTACGATTGGCCGCGTGCAGGGGGGGGAAGCGGGTCGGATGAAAGCCGTGGGCCCCCAGACGGCGCGGTGACCACACCGTCGAGGGAGCGAGTGGGGATTCGGGCTGACGGCACGGTTTGGGGGACCTGGCCCGCGCTCCGAGGGTGGCCTCGGGCGGCCGGGGCCTCTCGAAGGTCCCCAAAACCGTGCGGCGACAGGCCGTGCGGTGAGGTGTCTCGGGATCTTCGAGGTCACCGCATGGTTTGTCACCGCGCCGCTTTGAGAACCCCCAGGCGAGGGGGGGTGGAGCTGCGCCGGTAGGTTTCGGGCCCGCCGCGGGGCGCCTTCCTCGACGCATTGGCGTTCCCGGCGCTGGGAGGCACCGGCGAAATCAGCTGTGTGAGCTGGTTCGCTTCCCCCGCACTGCTCTATCGGTCCCCTGTTTCGTCCGACCCGAGAAAGGGGGCGGGGCGAGTGAGCAGTTTGTTTCTCCTTCCCATCCTGCTGTTCCCTGCGCCACCTTTAAGGCGGCGGAGGCCCGCTCCGGCGGCCAGAGCTCGGCGGGAGCTTCAGACCGGCGGCGCTAACGCCGCGGTCAGCCTGCTGTGCGCTATACGGCCAGGCTCGGGAGCCAACTCGATGGAGCGGCTGCGAGTCATCACGGGTGCGGCGAGGGGAGGGGCCCTCCAGGATGGCGGGGGGGCTTCGTAGAAGCCCTCCCGCCGTCCATCAAGGAAACGCACACGTGGATTGGCCGAGCATCTGATTAAGAACCCCCGCCCCCGAAAAGTTGGGCCAGCGTTTCTGACCCAACTTGACGGGAAGCTTGACCAGTTTTTTGAACACGTTCGCCCTCTCCAGCGTCAGCACAGAATTTGGCCCAGGCTCGTCTTGAGAAACTTCCGGGAAGCTGGCCCAGATTTCTGAAATACAGCCGGGGCCCTGCAGAAGGAACCCTTTTCGTTAGGGAGGGGCTCCGTGTTCCTTAATTGTTTCTCAGCTTGTCTCAGGTTTCCCTTATGTTCTCGATGGGAAATCGAAGTTTAACTTATGGGGAAAAGGGGCCTCGCTCCTTATTTAGGGTTCCTTCGGTCAGCGCCCCGATTGTAATGAGTTTGTTGATCACATTTCTGGCTGCAAGGCGCGTGGGTTAGCGACCGATCCCGGTTCCATGCAAAGTCGGCGCGCTCCGTCGCCAAGTCGGGCGGCAGTGGCCTCCTGTTTCGGGGGCACCTGCCCACATCCGTGGATCTGGCGCCCACGCGCCAGATCTATGGGTCCGTAACCCACTGCTACCGAAGGAGAAAAAAAAACACCATGAGCATAAACTGTTGGCGCCCCGCACGGATTTCTTGAATCCGCGCTGGGGCCCCTCGGCGCCGCCTCCGGCGCCGCCTCTGGCGCGCTCCGCGCGCCAGGGAGGGCGGTCCAGTGCGGATCCAAGAAATCCGCGCTGGACGCCAAAAGTTGATGTTCATGGCGTTTCTTCTTCTACTTATTATTATTTGTCTTCTTCTTATTATTATTATTCTTCTGTATGTTTCTTCTTCTGCTTCTGATTATTATTAGCATTATTATTAGTAGTAGTATTATTATCATTTTATTATTATTAGCATTATGCTCATACTTATTATTAATATTCGTAGTACTGTTGCTTGTTAGTATTATTATTATTCTATGCTAGCGTGCTCCCGCCCGATTCTACGGAGCCTTCTCGGAAGCATCGGGCCCCACCTGGGAGCCCCCCACTTGAGCCGACCACCCCCCGCCCTCCCCCAAGGCGCCCAGCCAGAGCCTGCCCGCCGCCGCCACTTCTTTCTCCCGCCACCGCTCGCCCGCAGCAGCGAGCCTCTTATTCTTCTTCTTCTTATTATTCTTCTTATTATTCTTCTTCTTCCTCCTCCTCCTCCTCCTCCTCCTCCTCCTCCTCCTCCTCCTCCTCCTCCTCCCTCCTCCTCCTCCTCTCCTCTCCTCCCTCCTCTTCCTCCTCCTCCTCCTCCTCCTCCTCCTCCTCCTCCTCCTCCTCCTCCTCCTCCTCCTCCTCCTCCTCCTCCTCCCCCTCCTCCTCCCACTACACACGTACGCCGACCTCGGCCGCGGAGTCGTCACCGACTTCGTCGCCGCCGCCGCCGCCGTCGATCTTGCCGATGTCGTCGCCGTCGTCGTCGTCGTCGCCGTCGTCGTCGTCGTCGTCGTCGTCGTCGTCCGACAGCGTCGGCACGAGACGGGGCGCGGCGCGGCGCGGCGGATCCCTGGCTGCAGAACCGAGGCAGCGGGCGGCGCCGGCGCCAGCGACAGGTTTCAGCACGCCGGCGCCGAGCGCCTATGGCGCGGCGGCAGGCGGGCCTCTCCTCGTCGCCGCCGCGGTCGGTGTCGCTCCCTCCTCCTCGTCTCCCCCCTTCCCTTGGGTTCGAGGTCCGAGGTTTCCCCGTCCCAGTCCTCCTCCTCCTCCTCCTCCTCCTCTTCCTCCTCCTCTTACTCCTCCTCGTCCTTCTCGTCCCTCGCATCCATCGCCCTCCTCGTCCCCTTCTCCTCCCCTCTGTCCCCCTCCTCATCTTTCCCCTCCGCATCCTCGCCCTCCTCCTCCCCCTCCTCGTTCCCTCCTCCTCCAACCTGCTCGGACAACGGTGCGGACGGACACGACCTGTCGCCCAGTCGGGCTTCTCAAATGCAAGAAACAGGACGACAGGTGAGTGAATGACTCTTGAACTCGCTTCTCGAGTACATCGTGCGCCCTCTTCGTCAACACCTGGCGACAACGCAACCACAACATCTAGCTTGGCTTCGCACGAAAAATCCAGACTCACCATCTTCGTTGGGCCGCAGACGCCCTCCTCACAGGCCGCTCCCTCCCAAGCCAGTACGACAACGCTCGACGGCATAGCCACAACTGCACAGGCCCGTGGGGCTTCGCATGAACCCAGACAAGATTAAGGTTCTGACAATTATGATGTGGTCAGCCAGGACAGATCTGGAGATCACGACAACTCATGGTCAAAATCAGCGGAAAGGATATCCATATATATATATATATATATATATATAACCGCACCGTGGCACCGCCCAGTATTGGGGACCGCGGATCTGTCTCCTCCGCACCACGCCCACAGAGATACAACACCGGTTGAAGGCAGGGCAGGCTGCTGTCACAACTCGCAACAGACGTCAGGAGGGAAAAAACACACAGACACAACTAATCGCCGATTCCCTAGAAGATATGGGAAAATATGGGAAGTGGGGGGGAAGACAAAAAGACAGAAAATATGGAAAAATATGGGGCATCCGTTTATTTGTGTGTATTCATTTGTGTGTCCCAAGGCCCCTTCAAGACGGGAGTTTACAGGAAAGCACTACCCATACGGACACCGACTGTGGCTCTTCAACGGCACTGTCAGGCCGACGGTGCTCTACGGGCGGGAACGTCCGCTTAGCATGCCGCTCCGCTGGCTCTGGCCCACCAGGCTTCGGCGCGACACGCCAACCACTTCCCAGTCCCGAATCGTCACCCGAGCCTTTCCCAGCCTCCCGCCCCGCGGAGCAGAGCAGCACGCCCTCCGCCTGCTCCTCTCGCCCATCCTGCTGCTCGGCCACCACCTCCTCCGATGTGTGCAGCTCCCCTTTTTGCCGATCGCGCATGACACGGTGGGGTCCGTCTTGGAGTTCCAGGTCCGCTGCGACACGCGTCGGCGGATAGATAAACAAGCCCGCGCAATGGGAAGGCCGCCTGGCTCCGCCTGCTCGGCGGAGAGACGAGGGGGGAGGAGGAGGAGGAGGAGGAATGGAGGAGGAGGAGGAGGAGGAGGAGGAGGAGGAGGAGGAGGAGGAGAGCCGAGGGGGGAGGAGGAGGAGGAGGAGGAGAGCCGAGGAGGAGGAGGAGGAGGAGGAGGAGGACGAGGAAGAGGACGAGGACGAGGACGAGGAGGAGGAGGAGGAGGAGGAGGAGGAGGAGGAGGAGGACGTCCGACGTGGCGCGCGAGCGCGCCGAGCCCGCTCTCCCCATCGCTGCCTCCCCCGCGCCCTTGCCTCGGGCGGGCGTCCGCACGCCTACAGCCGGGTCGCTGAAGAAGGAACCCTTTTCGTTAGGGAGGGGCTCCGTGTTCCTTAATTGTTTCTCAGCTTGTCTCAGGTTTCCCTTATGTTCTCGATGGGAAATCGAAGTTTAACTTATGGGGAAAAGGGGCCTCGCTCCTTATTTAGGGTTCCTTAGGTCAACGCCTCGACTGTACAACGGTGGGGTCGGCCACTTCTGAGTACAGCGCCGGTGTTAATACATGCTCCGCGTGCGGATCATGTATCAAAGATGCAGGGGGTCAGTACTAAACACAACGATGAGTTCATGCATAAATGTATTCATACACTGATCCTGTATGAAAAGTCCTACAGATTCAAAAATCCTGTGTATGAGAACCTGCCCTGTAGGGTCCACATACACACGCAGAAGAGGGCCGCAAAGAAATCTGTCTCGATACAGTTGAACATCATGATGATGCAGTTCACGCCAAAATGGGTGTGGATTCCTTGTCATGTGTAGCCAGGCACTGGTGGCCAAAGGCAAACACCCGGCGGCAATGTAGCCGCCGATGGACATGCGGGAGAAGAACTCCGCCAAAGGAAAGGAACAGAAAGAAGTCGGCCGTGGGACAGATGAGAACTCAACGACCAGCGACTTATAGAGGACGCAACGCCCCGGGGTGCCGACGAAGTAGAAGTGCGTGTCCAGGCTTTTGACTCCACGCTGAAGGCGCCAACCGGGGAAGGGATTACCCACCCATCCCGCGGAGGTCGGCATGATCCCATGGCACGAGCACCATCCGACAGCCAGGATGAAGAATAGAAAGTGGCACAGTAGCCAACCGGGGAATGGATAACCACCCATCCCGCGGTCGTCGGCCAGTAGCCGAGAACGGCGGTACAGGGATGTCGAAGAGACGGTTCATGCAGGCGAACGTCGTGAACGCCCGGGTGGCTCACGCAGACACACACACACACACCACGCACGCACACGCACACGCACACGCACACGCACACGCACGCACACGCACACACACACACACACACACACACACACACACACACACACACACACACACGCGCTGGGCGCCCGTCTCCTCCGCCTTCGGGTCCTCTCCCGCTCCCTCCTCGCTCCCACTCTCCCCGCTCCCTGCCTGTCGTCGTTTTGGGATGTGCCCCGTCGCCTGGCTCCCAGGTGGAGGGCCGCCCCCCTCCTGGACTCGAGGTGAACACATGGGCAGACCCGCCCGGTGGGCTTACGCACCCCTTTTCGCAGCGTGCCTGGGACCACCGCCCAACACGCTTTGGTCTCGGTGGGCACCAGATCTGGGGCGCGTCTGAGGCCGGGGCCGCAGGTGAGGGAGGAGGAGGGGGAGGAGAAGGGGGGGAGCCCCGCCCTTTGCCGGCCTCCTCCCCCCGTCTTATTGTACCTGTTGCTTCTCCTCCTCGTCCTCCTCCTGCTCTTGCTACCAGGAAGCTGGATGCGCATGACGTGGCCGCCCCCGGGCGGGTATAGACACATGGCCGCGTGTCTTCCCAGCGCTCTGCTGGCTGGGCACGCTGGCCCACAATGTGTGTATCCAGCGCACGGCCTCAGCGCGTTCCACACGTGAGTCCACCCACGCTTGTGCGCCTGCAGTCTCCTGGTGCTCCTCCGTCCTGCTCTCCACTCCCCCGGGGTTCGCCGTCCTCCCCATTCCCCCCTTGCCTACATGTCTCCCTCGCCCTTCCTCCCTCCTCGCTTGGGGACAGCTTGGCGCCTACGCCACCGCTCGACGACGACATCCCTCCTCTTCGTCCCTTCGCCTGCGTCGCCTGCTCCCCCCTGCCCACCTCTGCTGCAGCCATTTCGGCTGCCCCGAGGCGCGAGCGGCTCCGCCCCCGCGGGGGGCGAGGAGGCGCCCCTGCGCCCATTCCGGCGGCAGCCCCCATGCCGGAGGCCCAGCAGGTGCGGTCCCTGCTCGCGGGGGAGAACCGGCTGGCCTCGTCCTGGGGGCGCGGCGCATGCCGGCGGCGCGGAGAAGGGTGGCGGGGACGTCGTCGTCTTGCTCTCGCCGTGGACGAGGGAGGGTCCTGGATCTGAGTCGGGAACTGGAGCATATACAGTACCAGTGGCGGGCGCTTTTTCTATGATTATTTTGACAATCCCATGACTTTTTGAGGGTCGGGGACGACGTCGGGGTGGTGTGGTGTATACTTGTTTTCCCGTTTTCCCGTGGAAACAACAAAACATGTATACACCAGGATCCCGTAGACACCAGGAGCCGCGTTCCTGTGCGAGATCCGGTGTGAGGCCAGAGAAAGGCGTCGGTGGATGGAGTTCGGCTCCTTACTGAGATCGGCAAAATCACCCACCCTGCCAAGCCGATTTTTGCGAAGTGCCCCCCCCCCCCCCACACGGCGGTTCTCGAGGGGGCGCTCGCGGCCGCAGGCCTGGCAGGCCTGCGCCCGCCGGGTCCGGTCCCAGATCGTGCCCTCGACCGGGTGTTCGTCCGAGGTTGTTTCTGTCCACTCCAGACCTTTGTCAGGAGGGGAAAAACACACAGACACAATTGATCGTCGATCCCCAAGAAAATATTCGAAAATATGGGAAGTGGGGGGGGGAAGACAAAAACCCAGAAAAAAATTTAAAATATTGGGCATCCTGTTATTTGTGTGTATTTATTTGTGTGTCCCAGGGCTCCTTCACTCTGGAGGTGCCCCCGAGGCGATGTCGCCGCTCTCGCGCTCCCAGGGCCCCCCCCTGCAGGGCCGGGGGCCTCCAGAATCCAGGGAGGGAAAACCACCCGGGCCCGAGAGTTGGCGTTTACTGAACGCTCTTTGGGCGTTTACTGAACAGCCCTGCCCTGTTCGATTCCTTCTTTGCGTGCCTTTACTCGGGAACTGGAACATATACATTACCAGTGGCGGGTTGTTTTTTCAATCCCCGGATTTTTTTAGGGTCGGGGACGACGTCGGGGTGGTGTGGTGTATACTTGTTTTCCCGTTTTCCCGTGGAAACAACAAAACATGTATACACCAGGATGCCGTAGACACCAGAATCCGTTTTCTTGTGCGAATCTCAGTGCGGGACCGGAAACAAGCATCGGTGTATCAAGTTCGGGTCCTTATTTTTACTAGACGGCGTCGCGCGACGGGGTGATTTTGGTAGCTTTTCTGTTCTCTACAGGAGGCGGCTCGCGACGAGGCGCTGGCCCCCTTCTGCGCTGGGGAGGGATCCGGTCGGGAGCCTTGAGACGGGGGTCAATGCAAACGGGGGTCAGCCAGAGCGCCCG
The DNA here is from genome assembly GCA_963575745.1 of Prorocentrum cordatum. NCBI lineage: Eukaryota > Dinophyceae > Prorocentrales > Prorocentraceae > Prorocentrum > Prorocentrum cordatum. The sequence goes on along the minus strand of CAUYUJ010002113.1, from coordinate 8,374 downwards.
ATCTTGCAGGATCCTGCAGGGCTAGGGTCGCATTGACTCGGGTTTGGGTGCAGGGTCCTGCAGGATCCTGCAGGACCCTTCGCACTGACCCGGGTCTGGGTGCAGGAGCTTGCAGGATCCTGCAGGCTTGACTGACCCGGGTCTGGATCGACCCGGGTCGGAAGAGCCCCGATCCGGCACTCCTCGGCCAGGACTCCCCCCCCTGCCGTGCCCGGCCTCGGGGAGTCTTCTGCCCTTCGCTCCAACCCGCTCGTCGCCACGCCGGCACGCGGAATTCGAAGAGAGCCTGGGCCCTCAATCAGGAGGAGAAAAAACACACAGACACAAGTAATCGTCGATTCCCAGAAAATATGGGAAAATATGGGCAGTGGGGGGGAAGACAGAAACCCAGAACACATGGGAAAATATGGGGATTTTGTTATTTGTGTGTATTTATTTGTGTGTCCCAGGGCCCCTTCACTCAAGGGCGGCGAGGAGCGGCCGGTCTCCTCCGAGGAGCCCCTCGCAGGGAAACGAACTCTATGCACCGGCGCGTTTTCCGACCCTGCGCTGAAACTCGCACAGGAACGCGGAATTCTGGTGTATAATTACGGGATCCTGGTGTATACATTCTTCGTCGTTTCAATTGGGTAACGGGGGAAAGGCATACACCACACCACCCCGACGTCGTCCCCGACCCTCAAAAAAGTTATGGGATTGGAGAAAAAACGCCCGCCACTGGTACTGCATGTGCTCCAGTGTCCGACCTCGCACAGGCCTCCTGGGACGAGGAAAGAGCGCTATCGCTCCAGACCCTGCTTCGGAGCGTCCCGGGGTGCTCTGCCACGGCCGCGGCGGCTGGGGTGCACCCTCCATGGCCCGTCGGCTCTCCGAGCTTCCCCCGATGGGTCCTCGTCCGAGCCCATCTCCCGGAGGCTGCAACAGCCACTCCCCCCCCCAATGCCAAGGCGATGAGCTCGGCATCGCTCGGACGTGTGCCTTTTCTGTCGGCGGGGACCATCGAGGAGCATCCTGGATCCTCGAGCAACAACAACAACAACAACAACAACAACAACAACAACAACAACAACAACAACAACAACAACAACAACAACAACAACAACAAAAAACGCGCGAGAGAGCGACAAGTGCAACGGGGAACGGACGTCCGAGCGATGGCGAGGGAGCGACTTGCCTCTCCGTCGGTTCGCGGCAGGGCAGAGTGGCGCCAGCTTCTGCGGGACCTGCGCCCGCCGGGGTCTGGCCCCTGGGTCGTTTCGACGCGAACGCGTGGTTGGCCCACGGGGGACCCGTCCATGTCGGAGAAGGGAAATTCATATTTGGAGAGAGGAGATGATCTTAGTGACGACGACGACGACGACGACGATGAGGATGAGGATGAGGATGTCCAGGATGAGGATGAGGATGATGATGATGACGATGATGATGATGATGATGATGATGATGATGATGATGATGATGATGATGATGATGATGATGATGATGATGATGATGGTGATGGTGATGGTGATGGTGATGGTGATGGTGATGGTGATGGTGATGGTGATGGTGATGGTGATACAAACATGAATTTCTGATGGTCCGCACGGATCTCTTGGAGCGGCGCCGGAGGCGCCGCTAGGTGGGCCCAGCGCCGATTCGGCGCGCGGAGTGCGCCAGGGGCGCCGCCAGGTGGGCCCGGCGCCGATTCAAGACATCCGCGCGGAGGTCCAACAGTTCATAACTTGATTGCTCTTTTTCTGCCACCCCCGACCCGCTCCTCCCTCCTCCCCACCTCTTTCCCCCCCCCCTCCTCCCCCCATCCCTCATCCTGCCGAGACGTCTGCTGCTGGATCCGCCGGGCCTCCCGCCCGGAGGGTGCCACCACCACCCGTGCCGCGTCGTCGCCTGGCCTCAGAAGGGGTCGGTGGAAGCGGGGATCCCCGTCCTCGTCCGAACGGAACGTCGTCGTGCCGCCCCCGCCCGCTTCGCCGCGCCGCCGAGCCGTGGCGGTACCTTCGCGCGCGGTGCGGCAGGGCCGCGGGGGGCCCGGGCACCTGGAACGGCGGGCGCGTGTACAGCCGCGTGGTGTTCGTGCAGCACCTGCACTTCTTCCCGGAGGAGGGCCCGTCGAGCCGGCGGCGGCCGTCCCGGGCGTTTTTCTCGTGCCTGTCGGGGCCTCTTAGAGGCTTCTCGTCGCCACGGCTGGATCCGCCTCGAAAAACGGGTCAGGGTGAACCCCGGGAGGGTCCGCGGGGTCTGATGTTGACGGGATTCGGGCCCGGCGAGGGGGCAGCCGTTGTCTCAGCAGGCCCGCCTCCGACCTTCGGGATCGTGCTGCTGAGGCACAAGGTGCCGCTGCTCGGGGTCGTCACCTCCATCCAGGGAAGCAAAATCGGCCAGCTTGCTGAGATCCGCGCGGACTTCTTGGATCTGCGCTGGGCCCCCTTGGCGCCGCCTCTGGCGTTGCCCCTTGCGCGCTCCGCGCGCCAGGGAGGGGGTTTCCAGCACCGATCCAAGAGATCCGCGCGGTCCTCCGAAGGTTAATGTTTATGCCGATGTTTCTTCTTCTGTCTATGGCCCTCCGCGTGCTGCCAGGCGACCGCGTGCAGCACACCTGGCTGGACGAGAGCTTCTTCAGGGGCACGGGCATGCTGCTCGCGATCCTTCTGTCTTTCCCAGAGAACCGAAAAGCGGCACGAACGTAAACGTTCGGAGGCCCTCACTAAACTTCTTGGGCATGCGGTGGACCCCCTTTCCCCCACACGGCGCCGCCCCCCGCAAGCTCCGCGCGCTCCCGCAGAGGGGGTGTATAGAGGGGGTCCAGCGCCGACCCAAGAAATCCTTGCGGACCTCCGAAAGTTGCTGTTCACAGTTATTCGATGAGAAGGTTGACCCCTCCAAGTCAAGAGTTCCCTTGTGTCCTGCGTTTCGTGTCCCAAGTCGTATACTCATGGGGTGATGTTACCCTAGGAAGGGTACTGTGTCGACTCGCGCGTCCTCGACAATAAAACTCGACTGCATGCTGCTTTGGGAGTTTCTCTACTTCCGCACAAAGAACGCCGTGAGCCTCCGACAGAACGTTGGCGCCGCAGTGCTGCGCATGATGGGCAGTGCAAGGAGCCTGTTGCACTTGGCCAGCCGGAGCTCCGACGCCTACGAGGGGAACTGGACCAGGCTGCATTGGGTGCTCTCTGTCGCTTTCCTGCAGTCCGCGGACTGGCTCGTGCTGCACAGCGAGAAGGCTGGGTCCGCGCCGGTCGATAAGGAGCACGGCTTGCCCGCGCTCAGCCCGCCGAAGTCGGTCACGGACCGCGATCTCGAGGAGTGTTTCGTCCGCGGATCCAAGGTCAGTGCCAACATGGCATGCACCCCGCGCCCGATGCTGCAGTACGTGCGGGAGGTGTGCGACGACGTCTTCGACTATGGGCGCTTTGCTGGCGACATGGGAGGCAAGAAGACCAGCGAGACCGACAAGGTACGGCGGTGGCACCGCAACGTCGACCGCCTGGTGGACGGGATCATACACAGTTTCGACGAGATCGTCACGCTGCAGGAGTGCATCGGCACGCAGCAGCTCCGCCAGCTGATCAACGGCATCCTCTTCTTCTACTTGGCGCTGTACCCGTGGTGCGTCCGCCACGAGAGCACCTGGGTGCTCGCAAGCACTTGCCTCGGACTCAGCTCGAAGAAGAACAAACTACAAAGCCATACATTTTCGGAGCTCCTCGCGGATCTCTTGGATCTGCGCTGGATCCCCTTGGCGGCGCCTCCGGCGCCGACCCTGGCGCGCGGAGCGCACCATGAAGGGGGGGTCCAGCGCAGATCCAAGAGATCCGCGCGGAGCTCCGAAAGTTTATAGTGCTGGTGCTTGCCTTTCCTCGATCAGCTGTATCTTCTACGGACTGGACACCGTGGCCCAGGAGCTTGAGACTTCGGTCGGAGGAGGTAAATCCCCGATCGACCTCGACGTGCGGCTGACGTTCGAGAACTTTTTCGCATCTTTGCAAGAGGAGGATCTCGTTCGCTGCAGGGCGAGGCGCTTCTTCCAGCAGCGTGCAGAGCACGAGGGCAGATCGCTGAGTTGCCTGCACGACGATTTCGTCGAGAAGGCCGATCTGGACATCGCCCAGCGCTACCCGACGATGTCCATGGGCATCCTCGCTGCCCGCGGCGGTGCCTAATTCGCAATTGCGTAGCACTACGGGAGGGGTAGTTGGGGGGGGGGTCTCGGTGAGCCTTGGAGCTGGATGGGGGGCTGAGGTGGCCCAGCATCGGTTCTGGCCAGCAGAAAGGGGGGAGGAAGGGGCCCCCTCGTCACCGCAGCTGCACGCGGCTCGAATAAGTTGTCGGTTGCGATCCCGGGAGCAACGCTCAGATTTTCTCTGGTCTCGTACAGCTCACAAGCCCCAGCCGCCTCCAAGATGAGCCTTCAACTTTCCCCCATCTTCACGCCGTCCGTAGATGCTGGGCGCATGCTGGCGCAACGCGCTGCCAATTCGCTGCGTCTCCTCCCCCTGTCTCCGCGTGTCGCCCCTCCGCACAATTATCACCACGCACGCTGAACGGTGTCTTGGCTCGATTTCGTGGCGAAAGTCCCGCTTGTGGTGGTGGCGCGGCCGATTGGGGGGAAGAGGCCGACGATGATGACCGAGCTCCCAGCCCCTCCTGCGTCTTCGTCGAGAATTCCCAAACGGTGCGGTGACCACACCGTGCGGTGAGTCAGTGGGGATTCGGAGTGACCGCACGGCTTTGGGACTTGGGTCGTGCTCCCAGGATGTCTCCGGCGATCGGGGCCTCCCGGTGACGGACCGTGCGGTCAGGTCTTGGGGATTCAAGGTCGGCGCACGGTATGTCACCCCATTGTTCTGGGGGCCCCCAAAGTTATTTTTCCACTCCTCGACACCATCTTCAGTAGTTGCGTGCCTCGGGCTGTTTCCGCAATGTGCCCTCGAGCCCAAAGCGGTCCGTCGAGAGTCCCGAAGCGAGAAGATCGGGGCGTCCCGGTGCTGTCCACGACGCCAGGGGTCTTGGGGCTTCCCGAGGCCTCCAGCGCACTGGCAAAGTCAGGACGAAGGCTTCTCGTCGTCTTGGGCCCCGGGGGGCCCTCGCTGGGCCCCAGGACCTTCAGATACGACTCGGGATGGCAAGCTGGCCCTCTGGGCAGAGGTCTGGACTTCCTGGGACCAAGGGCGCCCTCGAGGGCGCGAAGTTATTCGCGCTTCGTTGGGAGCCCTAGTTCCAGCGCGGGCAAGATTTGCATCCATATCCACTGCGTCGTGGACTTTCTGGGAAGGGGCGCCGAGAGGCCGAGGCGCAGTGGACATGGATGCAAATCGAGTCTCTGCGGGCTAGGATGTTATGCATATGCACTGCGCAGCGGGTGTCTGCTGAAGGCAGCCCGAAACGCCAAGATGCAGTGGATATGGATATACACCGTGCCTGCATCCACTGTACTTTAGGCGCCTTCCTACTGCAATCGTCGAGTTGTGTTCGCTTGTCATTTCTCTTTTTTGGGGCGGGCCAGAAGGGAACCAACCTACTTCCAGCGCCTTCATATTTCCGACCCATGGGTACGGTCTGTTTTCGCAGGAGGGCGATTTTACCGATACCATTGCCCGTCTCTCGTCGCCACGTCTGGATTCGCCGCGGAGGCTTGGTCAGAACGCGCCCCAGGGGACGTCCAAAGGGTACATGGCGGTGGTGGTGCCTTTTTTCTCTTCCCCCAGGTGCATGCCGTCTCAGCTCCGCGGCAGCAAGGGTGTGGGCGCTCAAGATGCATGATCCCCGCCATTCAGGATTTGACGGTTCACGCGGTCACGGAAACCAGAGGCCGTTACGGTTATGGCGGGGATGTGTTGTATATTGTGTTTTTTCTTTTCCCTCCGCCTCTTCGTGTTCCTCTTCATAATAATCCAAGCCGTGCCTTCGCATTCTTCTCTTGCTACTCCCCATGCTCACCCTTATTTGACCTTCTTGGTGAGGTACGCTAATACGTATTTGACTCCCTTCTCCTCCTCATCTTTCTGCTCCTCCTGTTGCGGCTCCTCTTCCTAATCCTTCTTTTTCCACCTCCCATATCGTCCTTCTCGACTTTACCGTTCTTCCTCTATCCTCCTCTCTCCCCCCTCCTCGGTCCCTCCCTCACCTAAGGGCCGTGAGGTTCGAAGCCCATGATCAACGAGGCTCAAAGAAGGGAGAAGAGGTGAAGAGAGCTCCCCCTAGCGTTCACGCGCAGAGGCAGGGGCAGGGGAGGATACGGGCGCAGCCTGGCTCCCTGTAGCAGACTGACGGACAGGCACGGCGATCGCAAGCAAGATCTTCGGTCAGCACCCGCATCAGGGCGCTGGGTATACAACCCCCAGAGATGAGGGTCGACGGGGCGTGGGAGCAGCGATGGCGGCATCGACGCCTGCACATCCCAGGCAGGATCATCCCCTGCAGCCCAGAGACCCCCTTTCCTCGCTCGCTCGAGAGGGCTGTACAACATCCCCGAGTCAGGCGAAAACGAGAAACAGGAAGCATGCAAAGAATTATTAGGAGGGCAAGCGACTCGCCCGCCGGGGGAGCAGATTGTGTAAGGGAACCCGTACGGCTCCCAGCCCACGGAAGGCAATGAGGCGAGGGTGTTCGGGAGGGACAGGGGCGAAAATCCCAGGAGCCACACGTCATGCAGGCGGCAAGGCTCCTGATGCCCGATTGCTGGAAAATTTTGGGAACTCCTCCTCCTCCTCCTCCTCCTCCTCCTCCTCCTCCTCCTCCTCCTCCTCCTCCTCCTGCTCCTGCTCCTCTGACCCCCGGACCCCGGCCCCCTTGAAAGGCGCCCTGACCAGAACTGCGATGCGACCATGCAGCCGCGGCGTTGAGCCCACCGGGGAAGCCGAGAAGAGAGAATAGGTAAAGAGCGCCCCCAAAACCCAACGCTACCATTTTGCGACGCGGGCCCCCGAACCTCGTCCCCAATGCAGGGCCGCCTGCGATCCGATTCGCTGCGATCCGATTCGGCGGCTGGTGCCGCGCACTCCGATTCGATTCGATGAGGTTCGCGTCTCTGGCAACGGCCAGGGCCAGGCCGGAGCCGGGCACGGCGATCCGATTTTGATTCGATTCAGGACCACTCGTTTGGCGACACGGTTCGTTTCCGACTTGGTACGATTTACAGTTCGAGCCAGTTCAGGTTTGCCAGCCCGAGGACCTCTTATGCATCCCGGGTCGTGGTTTTGCAGCCCCAGGACCCGAGGAGGTATCCCAGAGGCCAGAAAATTGAATAAACACATGCTCCCGCGGGCTTGTCGCAACACTAGGGAGGTCTTGGCCCTCATCTTCCTCCCCCCCTCCCTTCTGCCCCGCCGCCGCCGCGCCCTGGAGGCGGCATGAACGCGGCCATGCAGGCCATGCAGAGCCAGGCACCATGGGGTGTTCAAAACGCACGAGGTCCTTGAGGGAAGACGCCCCCCGCGGGGGGACAGTGGTCGACGGCACGCACGTGAGAGTGACCCTTCGCTGGAGTGACCTTCTTCACTGGCTTTCGCGTTTGGACCAGGTTCCCCCCCCTCGCGGCTCCTGCAAGTCGCGCGCCAAAGGGCACTCTTGCCCAGGGCCACTCTTGATTGCGTGCAGCCAGGAAGGCAGCAGGGGGGTGCAGGCCTCCAGCGCCACCGAGACATCGCGACGCCAGCGCCGACGATTTAGGCAGTTGGAGGGCCGCCTCGGGCGTGGGGGCCGTCAAGAGAAGCTGGCCGCGGTGGAACAACAGTCCCGGGCATGGGGTCGAGAGTTCCCTGGGCTCACGTCGCAGAGCAAAAACTCCGACTTCTCCCGGGCGGGCGGCGGGGATTGGGGCGGTCACCGCGATGCGCATCCTGTCGCGGCGCGGCAGCCGGCGGCCCTGAGGAGCGAGCCTCGGGTGAGCCCTTTTTCGCCCCAGTTGCCGTTGAGCGGAGGTTGCATGTGAGAACCCCCCAGGAGTTTGGCGACGCGGTGCCCCGCTGTGCGCGGGAAGCGCGCTGCGTTTTCGCGGCACTGTATCGTCACAGTGTGTGTGTGTGTGTGTGTGTGTGTGTGTGTGTGTGTGTGTGTGTGTGTGTGTGTGTGTGTGTGCGTGTGTGTATGTGTGTGAGAGCGTGTGTGCGTGTGTGTGTGTGTGTGTGCGTGTGTGCGTGTGTGTGTGTGTGTGTGTGTGTGTTCGTGTGTGTGCACGTGCGTGCGCGTGTGCGCGTGTGCGCGTGTGTGCGTGTGTGTGTGTGTGTGCGTGCGTGCGCGCGTGCGTGCGTGTGCGTGTGTGCGTGTGCCTGTGCGTGTGCGCGTGTGTGTGTGTGTCTGTGCGCATGTGTGCGTGTGTGTGTGTGCGTGTGTGCGTGTGTGCGTGTGTGTGCGTGTGTGCGTGTGCGCGTGT
>CAUYUJ010002112.1:53845-93281 GCA_963575745.1 Prorocentrum cordatum | reverse complement strand
CTCCTCCTCCTCCTCCTCCTCCTCCTCCTCCTCCTCCTCCTCCTCGACCTCCCCCGCGTAGAGAGAGCCTGGCTCCTCCCCCCCTGACGCTACCCCTGATGTGCAGTCTTCTCCCCGCGTACGTGCAACATCCCCTGGAAATCTGCCCCTGGACCCCACCCAGGGCCCATCCTGATCAGTGGTCGGCGGCGAGCCTGGGGGGGAGGTGAGAAGGGGCGGGCCTCCTCAGAAGGTTCGGAAGTCCTCCCGCCTTCTGAAAAATTATCTGAGCCTTCCCCGACGACGGAGAACTCCTCTCACAAGGTCAGAGCGCTTCTGAGAAGCCCCGCCGCCTCCCGAGAAGGCCTTCTCCGTCGCACTTCCCCCGCGCTCGCCGCCGAAGTTTCTCGACGCGGGGCCAGTCGTGGCAACGAGACGCCTCCTGGAGGCCCGACGAGGACGAGGAGGGCCAGGGAGGGCCGCCGTCGCCTCGGCGGGCCCTCCTCCGAGTGCTTGCGGGTCATAGCTCGGGCCTCCGGCGTCCACTCAGAATGATCTCAGCCTCCCCTGAAGAAGAGGCGGGAGCGTCGGCAGGTGAGTCGCGCACCCAGGCCCCCGACGCCCTGTCTGCTTCAGCCCGTGGGCCCCCCGAGGTCTGGACCGAGACTGGGCCTAAACGTTGCTGTTCGTGTTGTGTTCCGTCTTGCTCGACCTGTTTTCCGGCACCTCCCTGCCAAGACAAAAAAAACAGAACACAGCCAGAGTCCAGCGAAACAGCGTTTAGGTCCAGCCCTGGTCTGGACCCCTCCCCGGGCACCAGATTTTCACCCCGAGTCGTTTCTTGACGGTCCCTGTCCCTGGCGAGGGCCCCTAGAGGCCGAAAACTATCAAACATTCCCCGTCGTGACTTTTTTCACGACACGAGGGGGCTTGGACTTCGGATCATGATTCGGGCCTCTGGCGTCCATTCGGGACGATCCTGGCCCCCCTGAACGCCCTCACCGAGGCGGAGCTGCTGGAGGCTGGGAAGCCTACAAGAATCTGCAAATCCTGCCGAAACCTTGCGTGCAAGGCGTGGGGAGGGAGATCGCCGTTCCCCCCCCCCATCCTGGGGGTCGTGGTTTCCCATCACACCCTGTGGCAACCCTGGAGCGCCCTGGGAACCCTCCGGGGCCCCGAAAACGTCCGCGGACTGTCCGAGAATCTCTCCGTGGTCCGCCTCCCGCTGTACCGTGTGCGCTCTTCTCCCCATGAGCCTCCCCCGCTACGTAGGGACTCCGTGAAGGGGCCCAGGGCCCAGGGACACAAACAAATAGACACAAATCCAGGGGGTCCCATGTTCTGACACATGTTTTGCATGTTCGTCTCCACCATCCACTTCCCACAGTGTCATGTCGTTTCCTGGGAACCGACTTGTTATTTGTGTCTGTGCCCCGGTTTGTCCCTCCTGATTCTGGGGATGGGAATCTTCGCCCCCAGCGCGGAAAACTCTGACGGAGCAAGCCGCGGCCCGCTACCCTCGAGAGAAGTACACTGGCCAGAGTGGCGCCCACGGGGCACACGCACCCCCAGACGGGCGACAGGGCACGAGAAGCCGACCAGCTATGCACCGACTGGGACGCACAGAAACAGACTAGTACTATATATATATATATATATATATATATATACATGTGTGTATGTATGTATATATGTATATACATATATATATATATACATATATATATATATGTATGTATCCTCCTTGGAGGCGCGCGTCCGACACGAACATCTAGCATACCCATCTTGTAGTATATCGTTTCCAGAGCGGTGTGGCCAGAAAGCGCCCGCCACGACGCATACACTATAAGATTTCTCGGTGCGCGCGTCGCCCTTGGGGGGTGGGTGGGGGGGGGCGACGCACACATACTCCGAGTTTCTTGATAAGCGTCGGGGGAGGGTCACCCCCACCGACAGCCCCACATCGACCCCTGTCGCGGGCAGCCACCACGCGCCGAAGGCGCTCCGACCCCCGTCGCGGCGCGACGACGAGGCGAGGTTGACCCCCCCTCAGGAGGGTACCCCTCCACGCTTACACGTCGGTCGGAAGAAGTAGTTAGAAACACGAAGTAGGAAGGCGGATCTAGTAGATTGGGCCCAGGACCTCCCAGAGAATAACAAAACATGGCAAAAGCATGTTGATCCTTGAAGTAGGAAGGCACTTGAGGTAGATTGGGATCTGGGAATCCAAAAACACCTACTTCCAACGACCGGCGTGTATTTAGAAGCCCAGAGTCGTATTAGTATGTTGGGGTGACGCCGACCGACTGCAGGAGCCTCCCCGCGCACGCGCAGGAGCTGCAGCGGCGCGGGGATGCCGTAGCACGCCTGCGGCTGCGCCAGGAGCCAGCCGGCCTCCGGCCCGGCGGCGCCGCGCGGCCAGAGCAGCTCCCAGACCTCAGGACAGCGCCAACCCTGGACCCCCAGGAGGAGGAGAGGAGCAGGAGGAGCAGGAGGAGGAGGAGGAGGAGGAAAGGAAGGAGGGAAGGGAGGAGGAGGAGGATGGTTTCGGGTTTCCTCTCTCCCCTTCCTAGCCGCGTACAAGGTCACTCTACGCCTGGCTGGGCAGCTCGTCTCTTTCTGCTGCCTCTTCGCATCTCTGTCATCCGCACCTGTCAGCAGCTGAATGTGTTGCCAGTCGGCGCATGCATCCCGTACATTACTGCATGTGTTTCACAAGAACGCTGCAAGCCCAGATCTCTGAAGCACAGACCTTGAAGTCCGCTCAACGCAAGCAGGAGGAGGAGGAGGAGGTAACAAGGGAGAAGGTGTCATGGGAAAACACGACCCCCAGATGTGCGGGAACAGCCCTTTCCCTCCCCAGAGCTTGCACGCAAGGCTTTCGGCAGTCTTCGTAAAGTCTTCTAGGCTTCCCAGCCTCGGGGATGCTCTCCCGCAGCTGCGCCTCGGCGAGGGCGTTCAGGGAGGGGGCGAGAGGCCCGAGCGACGACCCAAAAACCAGGCCCCCTCGCGTCGTAACAAAAAAAAGAGAAACAAAAGAACGACTGGAGGAGTTTGATAACTTTCGGCCTCCTGCGGGCCCAAGCCAGGGGACCAGGGACCGTCAAGAAACGACTCAGGGTGAAAATGTGGTGCCCGGGGAGGGGTCCAGACCTCTGGGGGCCCACGGGATGGGAAAAAACAGGGCGTCGGGGGCCTACCCATGCGACTAACACTCCAACGGAGCGTCAAACCCCCCTCACTCGGCTCTTCAGCTGGGGCCGAGATCGTTCCGAATGGACGCCAGGGGCCCGAGTTATGCCCAGGAAGGGGTTCAGACCTGGGGGAGTCCATGGGATGGAAAGAATCAGGATGTCGGGGGACTGGGTACGCGACTGACCTTCCGACGGAGCGTCCCCATCCCCCCCCCTGTTCCAAGCGTCCCCAAAGTCTCAACCCCCGCCGCACCCCTCTCGACATGGTCTTTCCATACCCCACCCGAGCCCCATCCCTACACTCGCGATCCGTCACAAGCTCGGGGGTAAGAAGATTACTAGCTAGTATACACGGACATCCGAGCGCTGCATCTTTGTTAATACCGAGAGTTCTCGCGCGGATCGATCGGGCTCGAAACCTGCAGCAGAAAGATAGGGAGCCAGCCATGAGTTCTGCAGCGTCGGATCCCAGGGTGCACCGATCCTGGCCAGGCCCATCCTGAGCCAAGGATCGGTATATACGCAGTCCTGGGTTGGGCAAGCAAGGCAAGGAAGAATGCATTCGGCCGCCCCCCGCGCGATGCGCCCCCCCACCTTGTAGGCGTGGCGTGGCGTCCCCTCCCCACCACCCGAATCGATAGAGTCGATGGAGGCGGTCGTCGTCGTCGTCGCCGCCGTCGTCGTCGTCGTCGTCGTCGTCTTCGTCGTCGTCGTCGACGGCGGCGGCGGCGTCGTCGTCGTCGCCCCATGCCATCCGGAGGGGGGCCGCCGCTTGCGCCTGGGACCCAGGGACCAACCGCATCTCCAGGGGGGGTGGCGTGGACACAGAGCCCGGGATCATGCATTCACGAGCGGCGAACGTATCCAAATCTGGGGAAACCAACAGGTACCGATACCGCTACTCCCCAGACCTCTCCTGGGGTGCGTTCTGACCGGAGTTTCGAAGCGGATCCAGCGGTGGCGACGAGGGCCTCCCAGGAGGCCCCGACAGAGGAGTACAAGGCAAGACCTCGAAATATCCACGCCCTCGCGGGCTGGGGTCCAGGGCGCGACCCCGCGGACACACGGTAGCACGGCCACGTTCCGCGCGGGGCGGCCGCGACGAGGCGCCCTGGGGATCCGCGCGGAGGAGCGAGGCCTGGTGCCCGACCGAGCGAAGCCGCGGCTGCGGAGATGCTCGCCGCGCACGATACACACGGCCAGACCCAGCAGGCGACCACATGTGAACCCTGCCCCCACCCTCCACAATCTCTAAGGGGGGCCTGGGTTCATGTCGCTCGGGAGCTTTCGAACGAAGCGAACCCCCATCCCCACTCAGGAATCGTGGTGGGTGGGGGTAGAGTGCACACGTGGTCACCGACCCGGGACAGAAGAGCACCCATCGAGAACGTGAGACCCTCCGCCGGCCAAAACACACGGAACATCCAAGGGTGCCCCCCCCAGCCTTCACAAGAACATCCCACAAGCACGAACAACAGCAGGGCTCCCTCCCCGAACCGACCTCGATCTGATGCCTCGGCCCGACCGTAGGAAGGCGGATAAAGTAAGTGCGGTTCAGGTCCTCCCCGAGAATAGCAAGACACGGCAAGAGCAGAGCGATTCTTGAAGAAGGAAGGCACCTGCAGTAGATTGGGATCTGAGACTCACCTGCCTTCAACGACCGGCGTGTACATACTGGTGCTGGGCCCGGATCGGCCTGGCCAGGAGCGGTGTGGGTGTGCAGCCGGTGCCCTCCGAAGACCTGCTCGGCGCGCGTGGCGGGCAAACCTGATCGGACAAGAACGGGAAGCGCCGCTTTAGTCCAAGGGGCTCATTGGGCCAGGAAGAAGAAAAGGAAGGCGAGGGCGACAAGGAGGCGACGACGAGGACGACGTGGAGAACGCGAGGATAGTGAGAGGCATGAGGACAACGAGGAGGAGGAGAAGCACAGGGACGAGGACGAAGAGAACGAGGGCGAGCACGAGGAGAAAGGCGGACGCAGACCTGCTCGGCGCGCGTGGCGGGCAAGTCCGCCACGGCGGTGGCGGTCACCAGGAGCTGCGGCTGCAGGAAGTTGCCCAGCAGGAACGCCAGCTCGTCAACGACGGACCCGGAGGTGGGGGCGCAGCTGGCTGGCACCCCGCCCCAGGGGTCGCCTTGGCGGCGCGCCACGCCCAGACATCCAACGTCTCGACCCCCCCCCCCCAAAAAAAACGAAAACAAAACAACAAAACATCCAGAAAACCTATGTGTATATATATAAGTGTATATATATATAAACGAAAATGAAAATGAATATATATATATATATAGAGAGAGAGAGAGATTGAATAATTACATCGGTTACTCGTAGCTTTCAGCCTCTCGGGGCCCTCGCCCGACCCTGGGACCCACAGGAAACGACCCAGGAAGCAAAGCCGCCCCTTGGGAAAGGGTCGGGACTTCTGGGGGCCTCGCATCTCCCAAGCAGCTTGCCTCTGGGCCACTGAGAGAGCCCAAGGGGCTCTCAAAGGTCTTGACGAAGCCCAAGTAAAATGCCCCTGGATGCCTCAATTATGCAATCAGAGGGGCGGTTTCGGGAAAGACGTCCCACCACAATTGGGATACGCAGGCTCAGGTCTGAGGGCCCTCGCCAGGCTCCCGGACCGTAGAAAAACGGTTCGTGATGAAAAAGAGGTCCCAGGGAGGGGGTTGGTTGAAATGTCCAGGGGTCCACAGCCCCTGAGATCCGACGATGCAAAAAAAAGTGCGACTTTGCAAAAAAGCACGGCCGGAGCCCTAGACCCCATCTTCCTGCTGCACTTCTCTAGCCAGACAGGTCCGTGGGGGGTCCTGGGACCTCAGAACTGGACGAAAGCGCCCATTTGGACTCAGGGGATGACCTATTTTCCACCACCACCACCACCACCATGAGTTGGAGGGAAGAAGCAGGAGGAGAAGGAGGAGGAGGTGGAGGAGGAGGAGGAGGACGGTAGACCTGGAAATCAAAAATTGAGACCCGGACTTTTGAAAGTCTGGGTTTTCGGATTCAAACCCCCTCCTCCTCCTCCTCCTCCTCCTCCTCCTCCTCCTCGATTCGGTTCGGTTTGGTAGCTTCGGAAACTGTCTCGGAAGCTGTTTCGGAGCAATTTCAGAATTTCTTTCGGAGGCTATTTCGGAAGCTGTTTCGGAGGCTGTCTCGGAGGCTGTTTCGGAAACTGTTTCGGAGCCGTTTTGGAACTATTTCGGAACCGCTTCGGAGGCTGTTTGGAAACCATTTCGGATGCCGTTTCGGAGCTGTTTCGGAACTGTTTCGGAAATGTTTCGGAGCGGTTTCGGAATATCTTTCGAAGGCGGTTTCGGAAGCTGTTTTGGAGGCTGCTTCGCAGCCGTTTCGGTTTGGGGCCTCTTGGGGGCCTCCTGGCGGGTCGTTTGGGGGCTTCTTGGGTAGTTTTGAAGCCTCTTGAGGGCCTGGAGAGAAAAGGAGGGGAGGAGAGAAAAGGAGGAGAGGAGAGAGAAGGATAAGAGGAGCGAAAAGAAGGAGAGCAGAGAAAAGGAGGAGAGGAACGAAAAGGAGGAGAGGAGCGAAAAGGAGGAGAGGAGCAGAAATGAGGAGAGGAGAGAAACGGAGGAGAGGAGAGAAAAGGAGGAGAAGAGAGAAAAGGAGAAGAGGAGAGAAAAGGAGGAGAGGAGAGAAAAATAGGAGGGGAGAGAAAAGGATGAGAGGAGAGAAAAGGATGAGAGGAGCGAGAAGGAGAAAAGGAGAGAAAGGAAGGGACTGAAATCTGGAGGTTGGGTCGGTAACCTCTGGAGGTTACCGATCTGGACCTCCGGATTCCACTGTTCCTCCTGGGGCATCCTGGGGCCTCTACCTCCTGGGACCTCTTGAGCTGTGGTTTGCTGTTGTTTTGCCGTGGTTGTGCTGGGGTTGTGCTGTGGTTGTGCTGTGGTGTTGCTGTGGTTCGCTGTGGGTTGCTGTGAGTTGTCTGTGAGTTTGTTGTGTTGTTGCTGTGGCTTTGTCTGCTGTGGTTTGCCGTGGCTTTGCTATGATTTTGTTGTGGTTTCCTGTGGCTTCCTGAAGTTTTGCTGTGGTCATGCTGCGTCGTAGGAGTCGCCGTCGGCGTCGTCCTCATCGGCGTCGTCGGTTTCGGCTTCGGCGTCGTCGGCGCCGCACTACTACGACTACTACCACTGCAACGACGACTAATAAATATAAAGATACAAATGCTAATACTATACACTAGTATTACGCCTACTACTACTACTACTACTACTACTACTACTACTACTACTACTACTACTACTACTACTACTACTACTACTACTTCTACTTCTACTCCTACTACTACGACGACTACTACTACGACTACTATTTCTACGTACTACTACTACTACTACTACTACTTACTACTACTACTCTACTACTACTACTACTACTACTACTACTACTACTACTAACTACTTACTACTACTACTACTACTACTACTACTACTACTACTATACTAACTACTACTACTACTACTACTACTACTACTACTCTACTACTACTACTACTACTACTACCACTACTACGACTACTACTACTACTACTACTACTACTACTACTACTACTACTACTACTACTACTACTACTACTACTACTACTACTACTACTACTACTACTACTACTACTACTACTACTACTACTACTACTACTACTACTACTACTACTACTACTACTACTACTACTACGACCACTCATTCTACTACGACTACTATTACTACTACGATTACGACTACTACGACACCGAGGGCCATATGAGACCGCGGAAATTTCAGCATCTGCGGCCGACTCCGCGAACAAGGCCACTGGGGTTGGAGACCGTGGGAGGCCAGTGGGTCCCATTCGAAGCGAAATAATGCGCGGCCGTGCATGCGCAATTCTACATATATGCGACGTGCTTGCATGAATCACCTTCTGTGCAACGAGTTGCCATTTGGGCGACCCCGCAAAACAAAAATTGGCGCGCCCCGGAAAAAAAAAGGGGCCCAAGGTCCGAGGAAAAAACGGCATCCTCGGCGATGGGGTTCTGGAGCAAAGTGAACCGCAACCCAGGCATTTGTTAACATGGGGGTTTCCGCTGCGACCCGCCGCGATGGGGGGGGGGGACGATTTGTTAACATGGGGGTGGGCGGGGGGCGATTTGTTAACATGGGGGGGCTAGCAGGGCCAGCAAGGCCAGCAGGCCCACAGGGCCTCGGACGGAGAACGACAACACGACCACCGCGGCAGAATGGCCCACGCCACTTGGCCGAACAGCGGTGGAGAAACGAGGCAACGCGCAGCGGCACCGCAAATGCACAGGAATCGGACGGAGGCTGTCCTGCGAACGTGGCCGAAATTCTGGCCGCAAGTTCCAGGAAAAAGGGGAACGGAGGGAAAAAGAAAGACTTCTGCACAAACGGAGCCAACACGCCAACCTAATTTCTTAAAGTGTTGGTTCGCCCCCTTCTCTGGCACCAAAAATCTACACGATACGAGCTCACCCCAAATCGTATCGGTGAAACGGGGTGGGGAAGGAGAGGGGGAACAAGAGGAAGGAGGGAGGAGCGCAGGAGGAGGGAAGGAGGAAACGCAAAGCGCGCTGAGACTGCAATGCATCCACCTTCGGCTGAAAAAGGATGCAGCATGCTGAAGACCCTTAGGGTCCAGATGGCCGTGTGGTGATCGCAGGCGGCCGGCAAAAGAGGACACTGCGGGCTCGTTGGCGACCCCCCGATCAGGGAGCGGTCGGCGACACCGGGAGGCCCTCCACTGGCTACCTCCGCGTGCACCGGCGCGAACGCAAATTATCGCACGGAGGGCGAACTCCGCGCCACGACTGGGGAGGAGGGCCGAGAGGGAGGGGAAGGGAGAATGAGGGCGAAAAGCTTCGCCTGCAAAAGCTGCGAACCGCATCATTCGGGGGGGGAGCGAGGACGAGACAGGCAGAGGAGGCGGAGAGCCAGCCCGATCCGGCAGGGTTAGCTGGCGCACCGCCTCCGGAGGCGAGAGCGGGAGGAAAGAGACGAGGGGGGGAAGGATGCACCAGGAGGCGCGGGACATCTTTGAGCCCCATCCCGCTCCATATAGGGCCACATTGTGACGCAAACGGCTACGCGGCTGGGATAGACGGCCCGCAGGGGAGCCAAAGTCGACGGGCTGGCATCCCCAAAATCTGCCGCCTGAGACGGGACAAAGCGGAGGAAGGAGGAGGAGGGGAGGAGGGGAGAGCGAGAAGATGCAACTCTTCTGATTGCCCTGAAGCCGGCGGGCCATGCGCTATCACGAACCTCCCGCGCCAACGCATGGGCGCGAGAAAGACGAAACTCAAAGGGCAAGCGACTGTCATGAACTTCGTGCTGCCTCCTGGAGGGCCATGCGAAAGGCTCCGCCCACGCTGGCCAATGCCAACAATCCTGTGCGGCGCGCGCTGTGGACCCTATACAAAGCGGGAGTAGCCAACGCGCGCTGCCTCGCCGCCCCCTCCGACCCTGAGAGTCCGAGGAAAAGGTCCAAAGCGTCAGCGGACGTTGTCCCGGCGAGACCGGCACGCGTTTGGACCAGGCGGCGCACTACTGGACAGCGCACAAGGTGGGCAACGCTGTCCGCATGCCCGTCGCATGCGAAAAGACAGGCTCCAACCCCTTGAAACTGGCAGCGCGTGAACCACCCATCGCACACCAATCGCAAAGAGGCAGCCTGCACACGTGGCGCGCAGCACCCGGCCAGTAGCCGCAGTCGGGCCAAGACCCGAGCGAGCCTTCGCCCAGGCAAGGTCGCGGCCGGCCAACGATCCAGCCGTCGTCGGAGATGCTGGAAGGCGCGTTCGCCGGGCGGCGCCTGAGCCAGGGCGGCCGCGCGGCGCTGCCAACCCAACTTCTCGTGCAGCCAGCGCTCGCTTGGCGGCACGCTCCGAAGTAGAAGTGCGACCTGGTCATCAACAGCGTCGGGCTGCAGCAAAAAGAGTCGCGGCCGCCACTCCTCTAGCCAAGCCGCGCGAATGACAGAACGCTCCCCGTCGTGATTCGTCAAGGCGCGCAACCGCCTGGCCCGCCGGCGCACCTCGAGGGCGCTCCTGGCTTCGAACCTGACCACCCGCGCCTTGGCCGCCAGCGCAAAGGCCTCCAGGCCCTTGAGCTGCCAGGGCAGACCGAGCGACTTGACGTCCTTCAGGCAGCCTGGCGCCATCTATCCCACCGGTCCGTGGAACATGGCACGGCACGCGCGGCATTCGAACTCTGCGGAATCTGCCGGGAGCGGATCCAACTGGGTGACGGAGAGCAGCACGGATGCCACGTAGACTGAGTACGCCTGCGCGGTCAGCAGCGCCCCCACGCACATCTGCCCCCACTGGCGGGCGCGGTCCAGGTACTTACTGGGCGTTTTTTCTCCCAAGAGCGCCAGCCCCGCCCTGGGCCGACGTAGAAGCCCAAGTACTTTGCCACGGCGGCGATAACAGCTCCACCCCAGGCGGGAACGGCCTGGCTCAGGGAAGCGCGCAGCCCGAGCTCGTCGAACGGGTCCAGCGGCACGAACGCGGTCTTCGGCACGTTGAGCTGGAGGCCTGAGACTTTCGCAAAGTCTTCAAAGAACTGCCAGGGCGCCAGGAGCCGCGGTAGGGCGCGCGGGAGCACCATGGCCAGATCGTCCGCCCAAGCCTTCAACAAGGCACATCCGGGAACGCCCTTGCCAACCTCCGCAAATACAGATCTGAGACTGCCGCGAAGAGGAGGGGCGACAGAGGGCAGCCCTGGCGGGTCCCCCTCGCGATGTCCATGCCACCGTGCAGCGAGCCCCCGACGGAGATCAGGCAGTAGCTATTCCAATACAAATTGCCGATGAGATTGAGGAGCCATCCGGGCCACCCGAGGCTGCGGAAGAACCCGTGCAGCAGGCATTGCTCTATGGAAGGGAACGCAGCTGCAAAATCAAAGAATATTGCGCGCGCCGCCTCCGAGGCCATGGCTGCCTCGAACATGCCGTCGTCGACGTCCAGCAAGTTGGACAGCATGGAGCGGCCCAGCAAAAACCCGCGCTACGAGTCGGTGATGCGGCAGGACAGGCTGGGCTCGATCGCGATCCGCACCGCGCTGGCCAGCAGCCTGTTGTCCGTATTCGTGATGTTCAACGGCCGCACCCCCGCTGGCGCATACGCCTCCTGGCCGTCTTCCGCGAGGCCAGCGGCGGCCTTCGGGAGGAAGATGAGCAGGCTTGTGTTGACATCAGGTCGGTATCGCTGTAATCTATCCTGCGCATCTGCCTCGCAACATTCCTGCAGAGCCCCGGTCCTCCCCCTCAGAAATCGTGGGGGGTAGGGGTAGGGTTCGCACGTGGCCCCCTAACGTAGGTCTGGCGCGAGACGTTCGCCGAGCCGTGGGCCAGCACGTTGGGCCAACACGTAGCGTGTTCAACCCAGACGCTTCGAACACGGTACGGGTTGCGTTTTTCAAGACAGGCGCCTCAGGGCAGCTCAGCTCTCGGACTGGCACGCCCGAAACGGATGCGGACAAAACTGGGCACGGTGTCCAACAGCAAGCGCTGTCCAAAACGGGCAGCGGCCGCCATTAGCCAGGAGACTCCACCTCGGGCGGTCCACGCCCGCGCCGGCACCGACAGCGAGACCCGCTCAGAATGGACAGAACCGCTGCCGGCCTTCGTCGCCATTGTTTCCGTGGTGACCCGCTCCGATCGCACCGATCAGAGTGCGGGGAAGCGGGCCCCTGGACCCCTCTCAGGGTCCTCTGCGCCGCGCGCGCCGTGCGGCGAGAACCTCCAGGACCCCCCCCCCCAAGAAGGAGGAGGAGGAGGAGGAGGAGGAGGAGGAGGAGGAGGAGGAGGAGGAGGAGGAGGAGGGAGGAGGGAGGAGGAGGAGGAGGAGGAGGAGGAGGAGGAGGCGGAGGAGGAGGAGGAGGAGAGGAGGAGGAGGAGGAGAGGAGGAGGAGGAGGAGGAGGAGGAGGAGGGAGGAGGAGGAGGAGGAGGAGGAAGGAGGAGGAGTGGAGGGGGAGGAGGGAGGAGGGAGGAGGAGGAGGGTGGAGGGAGGAGGGAAGAGGGAGGAGGGAGGAGGGAGGAGGGAGGAGGAGGGAGGAGGGAGGACAAAAAACATGCAGGCACCGTGCTACAAGAAGGCACGCCGACTGAGGAGCGAAGGGGCATTGCTGGCCACAGCGAGCTTCGGCCACGAAGAGGTCCCCCGATCCAGGCCTAAGGGAGCAGGAGGAGGAGCAGGAGGAGGAGGAGGAGGAGAAGGAGGAGGAGGAGGAGAAGGAGGAGGAGGAGGAAGCCCATCCTGAGCCCAAAGTGGTCCTCAATCCAGTGTCTTGACTGTCCCTGGGATCCTACGTCACGAAAAATTGCAACATCGGGAAAAATCACGACTGGAGCCCTGGACCCCAGCATCTGTCCTGCAGGATCGATCCGTGAGGGTCTACGGGCCAGAATCCGCGCACAATCGACCGCTGTGAAAAAAAAATGCAGCGCCAGGATCTCAAGGGCAGCAGCACAAACGATGCCGCCAACTGCGCTGCCATGCGCGATCCGCCCCAACTTGACGAATGAGCAACACACACCCGCACCCATAGGGAGTTCGGAGGGAGGAGGACTGGCTATGGGGATGGGTGCGGTTTGTCGGGCCCTGGGGGAGGCTCCCGTTCAAGCGGGGGCCCCCATCCGACAGCACGCACCCACAGCCCCCGCCGCCCCCCCTACGGGTATGGGTGTATGTTGCTCGTTCGTCACCCCCCAGATATCCTCCGACATGATGTTTGCAAGCCGCGGCCCCAGAGGTGCTGGTAACCCTTCCCCGGGGTTGGCTCATGGTCCCGGATCCGTCATTGCGGGCCCCTGGGCCCGACAAGGCGCCCCAGAAGGCCGATCAGCGCCCCTCTAACGGGGACTCCACTGACGGGTACCTTGGCCAGTGACCCAGCGAACCCAACCCTTCCCGATGTGGGCAACGCTGCAATGCCAAAAAGAGGCCCTGACAGGGCAACTTTCGGCAAAACTTCAAAATACCCGTTAGTGAATACCCGTTACGGTGCCGCTGAGCCGAAATCGAGGAGAAACGGCAGGATTACAAAAATCATGGCCTCGGCCTCGACTACACGCGAGAGTGACCCTGGGTCAGAGTGACCTTTGGTGCGCGGCCGTTTGGGGAGCCGCGGGTAGACCAAACACAAGCGCGCAAGACGCTGCTACTGCATCGCGCGCTCGGCGATCTGGGGACCAATGTACCCCATCGATCGGACAAAGTAGGTAGAAACATGAAGTACGAAGGCGGATAGAGTAGATTGGGTTCGGGCCCGCCCAGAGAGGAACAAAACGCTGCAGAAGCATCTCTACTCTTGAAGTCGGAAGGCGCTTGAAGTAGATTGGCTTCTGGGGTCCAGAAAGAACTACGTCCAACGACTGATGGGCATGCCCGCACCCAAAGGTCACTCCGGCGAAAGGCCAACCTTAGCGTCTCGTCGGTCCCTTGCGTGTACGCACGCCGCCCCGGGCGCCGTCGAAGAAGGCGGCGGAGGAGCGCACCTCCACGCGGGCGGAGCCCAGCGCCACGAGGCCGCGCCCGCCGCCACGGGGGGCGCCGCCCGCCCCGGCGGCCAGGCGCGCGCCCCTGACATCCGCCCAGGCTGACAGACGAGCAACACAACCCAAAAAAACAGAATGAAATTACCCTGGCGACGTACCCACCCCCTGCGCAATGCGAGGCATGAGTAGCTCGGGAGACGCTATACGGAGGTGATGGCGTGACATGGGCGCATATACTTCTGCGAGCGGCATTCGTGAGGCTCGCAGCCCCCCAAGGATTGCGATGTCCCGCTGAGATATGCCTGGTGCCTCGCTCCGCTGGACCCACCAGCAGCCCTCGAAAGTGGCGACAGCTTCGCAGATCGCAGCCCCCCAGGGACGGCGAGGTCTCGCTCAGATCCGCGCGGTGCCTCACCCCGCAGGACCCACCAGCAGCCCTCGAAAGTGGCGGCAGATTCGCAGATCGCAGCCCCCCAGGGACGGCGAGGTCCCGCTCAGGTCCGCGCGGTGCCTCACTCCGCAGGACCCACCAGCAGCCCTCGAAAGTGGCGACAGTTTCGCAGATCGCAGCCACTCAGGAACAGCAAGGTTCCGCTCAGATCTGCGCGGTGCCTCACTCCGCAGGACCCACCAGCAGCCCTCGAAAGTGACGACAGTTTCGCAAACGCAGCCCCCCAGGCACGGCGAGGTCCTGCTCAGGTCCGCGCGGTGCCTCACTCCGCAGGACCCACCAGCAGCCCTCGAAAGTGGCGACGGTTTCGCAGATCGCAGCCCCCCAAGGACGGCGAGGTCCCGCTCAGATCTGCGCGGTGCCTCACTCCGCAGGACCCACCAGCAGCCCTCGAAAGTGGCAACAGTTTCGCAGATCGCCGACCCCCAGGCACGGCGAGGTCTCGCTCAGGTCCGCGCGGTGCCTCACTCCGCAGGACCCACCAGCAACCCTCGAGAGTGGCGACGGTTTCGCAGATCGCAGCCCCCCAGGGACGGCGAGGTCTCGCTCAGATCCGCGCGGCGCCTCACTCCGCAGAACCCACCAGCACCCCTCGAAAGTGGCGACAGATTCACAGATCGCAGCCCCCCAGGGACGGCGAGGTCTCGCTCAGATCCGCGCGGCGCCTCACTCCGCAGGACCCACCAGCAGCCCTCGAAAGTGGCGACGGTTTCGCAGATCGCAGCCCCCCAGAGACGGCGAGGTCTCGCCCAGATCTGCGCGGTGCCTCACTCCGCAGGACCCACCAGCAGCCCTCGAAAGCGGCGACAGCTTCGCAGATCGCAGCCCCCCAGGCACGGCGAGGTCTCGCTCAGGTCCGCGCGGCGCCTCACTCCGCAGGACCCACCAGCAGCCCTCGGAACGTGGCGACGGTTTCGCAGACCGCAGACCCCCAGGGACGGCGAGGTCTCTCTCAGATCTGCGCGGTGCCTCATTCCGCAGGACCCACCAGCAGCCCTCGAAAGTGGCGACAATTTCGCAGATCGCAGCCCCCCAGGGACGGCGAGGTCTCGCTCAGATCCGCGCGGCGCCTCGCTATGCAGGACCCACCAGCAGCCCTCGAAAGTGGCGACAGATTCGCAGATCGCAGCCCCCCAGGGACGGCGAGGTCTCGCTCAGATCCGCGCGGTGCCTCACTCCGCAGGACCCACCAGCAGCCCTCGAAAGTGGCGACAGATTCACAGATCGCAGCCCCCCAGGGACGGCGAGGTCTCGCTCAGATCCGCGCGGAGCCTCACTCCGCAGGACCCACCAGCAGCCCTCGAACGTGGCGACGGTTTCGCAGATCGCAGCCCCCAGGCACGGCGAGGTCTCGCTGAGATCCGCGCGGTGCCCCACTCCGCAGGACCCACCCGCAGCCCTCGAAAGCGGCGACAGTTTCGCAGATCGCAGCCCCCCAGGGACGGCGAGGTCTCGCTCAGATCCGCGCAGTGCCTCACTCCGCAGGACCCACCAGCAGCCCTCGAAAGTGGCGACAATTTCGCAGATCGCAGCCCCCCAGGCACGGCGAGGTCTCGCTCAGATCCGCGCGGTGTCCCACCCCGCAGGACCCACCAGCAGCCCTCGAAAGTGGCGGCAGTTTCGCAGATCGCAGCCCCCCAGGGACGGCGAGGTCTCGCTCAGATCCGCGCGGCGCCTCGCTATGCAGGACCCACCAGCAGCCCTCGAAAGTGGCGACAGTTTCGCAGATCGCAGCCCCCAGGGACGGCGAGGTCTCGCTCAGATCCGCGCGGTGCCTCGCTATGCAGGACCCACCAGCAGCCCTCGAAAGTGGCGACAGTTTCGCAGATCGTAGCCCCCCAGGGACGGCGAGGTCTCGCTCAGATCCGCGCGGTGCCACACTCCGCAGGGCCCACCAGCAGCCCTCGAAAGTGGCGACAATTTCGCAGATCGCAGCCCCCCAGGCACGGCGAGGTCTCGCTCAGATCCGCGCGGTGCCTCACCCCGCAGGACCCACCAGCAGCCCTCGAAAGTGGCGACAGTTTCGCAGATCGCAGCCGCCCAGGGACGGCGAGGTCTCGCTCAAATCCGCGCGGCGCCCCACTCCGCAGGACCCACCGGCAGCCCTCGAAAGCGGCAACAGTTTCGCAGATCGCAGCCCCCATCGTCGGCGAAGAGAGGGCAGGAGGAGGCGGGAGGCGGGAGGATGAGGAGGAGGAGGAGGAGAAGGAGGAGGGACGCGACCACACCCCTCTATTCAAAACGAATACCCAACCAAGGAGGGTTGGGAACAACACAAAAAAATACCCTGGCGACGTACCCACCCCCTGCGCAATGCGGGGCATGAGTAGCTTGGGAGACGCTATATGGAGGCGATGACGTGACATGGGCGCATATACTTCTGCGAGCGGCATTCGTGAGGCTCGCAGCCCCCCAAGGATTGCGATGTCCCGCTCAGATCTGACTGGTGCCTCACTCCGCTGGACCCACAAGCAGCCCTCGAAAGTGGCGACAATTTCGCAGATCGCAGCCCCCCAGGGACGGCGAGGTCCCGCTCAGATCCGCGCGGCGCCTCACTCCGCAGGACCCACTAGCAGCCCTCGAAAGTGGCGACAGTTTCGCAGATCGCAGCCCCCCAGGGACGGCGAGGTCCCGCTCAGGTCCGCGCGGTGCCTCACTCCGCAGGACCCACCCGCAGCCTTCGAAAGTGGCGACAGATTCGCAGATCGCAGCCCCCCAGGGACGGCGAGGTCTCGCTCAGATCCGCGCGGTGCCTCACTCCGCAGGACCCACCAGCAGCCCTCGAAAGTGGCGACAGGCTCGCAGATCGCAGCCCCCCAGGGACGGCGAGGTCTCCCTCAGATCCGCGCGGTGCCTCACTCCGCAGGACCCACCCGCAGCCCTCGGACCCGGATCAGCCCCCCACGGCGAGGTCTCGCTCAGGTCCGCGCGGTGCCTCACTCCGCAGGACCCACCAGCAGCCCTCGAAAGTGGCGACAGTTCGCAGATCGCAGCCCCCCAGGGACGGCGAGGTCTCGCTCAGATCTGCGCGGTGCCTCACTCCGCAGGACCCACCAGCAGCCCTCGAAAGTGGCGACAGTTTCGCAGATCGCAGCCCCCCAGGGACGGCGAGGTCTCCGCTCAGATCCGCGCGGTGCCTCACTCCGCAGGACCCACCAGCAGCCCTCGAAAGTGGCGACAGATCGCAGATCGCAGCCCCCCAGGGACGGCGAGGTCCCGCTCAGGTCCGCGCGGTGCCTCACTCCGCAGGACCCACCAGCAGCCCTCGAAAGTGGCGACAGATTCGCAGATCGCAGCCCCCCAAGGACGGCGAGGTCTCGCTCAGGTCCGGCGGTGCCTCACTCCGCAGGACCCACCAGCAGCCCTCGAAAGCGGCGACAGTTTCGCAGATCGCAGCCCCCCAGGGACGGCGAGGTCCCGCTCAGAATCCGCGCGGTTGCCTCACTCCGCGGACCCACCCAGCAGCCCTCGAAAGTGGCGACAGCTTCGCAGATCGCAGCCCCCCAGGGACGGCGAGGTCTCGCTCAGTCCGCGCGGTGCCTCACTCCGCAGGACCCACCAGCAGCCCTCGAAAGTGGCGACAGTTTCGCAGATCGCAGCCCCCCAGGGACGGCGAGGTCTCGCTCAGGTCCGCGCGGTGCCTCACTCCGCAGGACCCACCAGCAGCCCTCGAAAGTGGCGACAGTTTCGCAGATCGCAGCCCCCAGGGACGGCGAGGTCTCGCTCAGATCCGCGCGGTGCCTCACTCCGCAGGACCCACCAGCAGCCCTCGAAAGTGGCGACAATTTCGCAGATCGCAGCCCCCCAAGGGGACGAGGTCTCGCTCAGATTTGCGCAGATCGCGAAGAGATCTGGCGGGTCGCAGGTGCCTCACTCCGCAGGACCCACCAGCAGCCCTCGAAAGTGGCGACGGTTTCGCAGATCGCAGCCCCCCAGGGACGGCGAGGTCTCGCTCAGATCTGCGCGGTGCCTCACTCAAGCGCGAGGGACCCACCAGCAGCCCTCGAAAGTGGCGACGGTTTCGCAGATCGCAGCCCCCCAGGGACGGCGAGGTCTCGCTCAGATCCGCGCGGTGCCTCACTCCGCAGGGCCCACCAGCAGCCCTCGAAAGTGGCGACAGTTTCGCAGATCGCAGCCCCCATCGTCGGCGAAGAGAGGGCAGGAGGAGGCGGGAGGCGGGAGGAGGAGGAGGAGGAGGAGGGACGCGACCACACCCCGCTATTCAAAACGAATACCCAACAAAGGAGGGTTGGGAAAAAAAGGAGACAACCCAAACCATCTGCAGTTGTGAATACCGTGGTGGTGCGAATTCCCTCTTCGGTGGACCTCCGCATGGGGCCACGACACGCGCGAGGGGTGTACCGAAACGGGCGCGGTGGTGGCATGCGGGTGCTGCCACTCGGGACTTAGGTGCAGCTCCCCTATGGGGCCACGACACCTGTGAGGGGTGTGCCGAAACGGGTGCGGCGGTGCCATGCGGGCGCTGCCTCTGGGGCCTTGGGTGGAGCTCCCTATGGGGCCACGACACGCGCGAGGGGTGTACCGAAACGGGCGCGGTGGTACCATGCGGGCGCTGCCGTTGGGGCCTTCGGTGGAGCTCCCTATGGGGCCACGGCGCGCGTGAGGGGTGTGCCGAAACGGGTGCGGTGGTGCCATGCGGGCGCGTCCCTATGGGGCCACGAAACGCGTGAAGGGTGTGTCGACATGGACACGTGGAGGGCAAAGGCAAGGGTGGGAGGAGGAAGGAGCGGGAGGAGGGAGGAGGAGGCGAGGAGGAAAGAAGGAACGTGGGGCACTGTCTCTTCGGAACGAGGGCCCAACACCAAAGGATGGTTGGGAAACAAAAACTAGCCGTTTCTCCTCGACTTCGCCTTCTGGGGCCCCTTGTCTGGCTCGGGGATCCTCAGCAAGCGATCCGGGACGAACAGCCACCCCCCAGGAAAGGGGTCGGGACCTCTGCAGGGGCCGCGGACTGCACGAATCAGATCGGAGGATGTCTGGGGGGCGATGAACGAGCAACACACACCCGTATCCATAGGGGGGCGGCGGGGACTGTGGGTGCGTCTTGTCGGATGGGGGTCCCCGCTCGAACGGGAGCCCCCCCCCCGAAAGTCCGACAACCCACACCCATCCCAATAGCCAGTCCTCTTCCCCGTGCAGTAAAGCTGCGCGCCAGCTCATTACAGCACATGGCGATTATGAAAACCTAGCGGAGGCGCAATGCCGCGACCGCGAGGAATGGCAGAATTGTGGAGGCTCTTGGGGGGCGCATCTGGGGCCGTATTGGTGGTCTCGTGGGGTGCCTCCTGGGCGGTCAAGGGCCCTTTGGAGGCCGCCTGGGGGCCCTCGTACGGGGCAGCTGGGGCCCCCTGCGGGCCTCCTGGAAGCCTCTTGGGGCGTGACTGGCGGGGTCGGCGTCTGTGAGGCCGCTCCTGGAGCTTGCCTGAAGGCGTCTTGGGCCCTTCGTGGAGCCTCTCGGGCCGTGGATGGGTCCTGTGGAACCGTCTTGGCGCTCCCCGGGGGGTCACTGGGGGCTGTTTGTGGGCCGCCTGTGGACGTCTTGAGCCGTCGGGAGCTCAGAAAAGCGAGAACGCTGAAATCTTCTAATCATTGTGAGCTTATTTGGCGCATCCTGGGGGCTCTTCGGAAGCTCCTGGGAGCTTTGGCGGGAACATCGAGGGTGCCCCTTCGGGCGTCATGGGAGCCTCTTGGGGCGCCTTTGGGAGGCATCTTGGCGCTCTCGGCGCTGGTAGGGGCGTCTTGGGCCGTCTGGAGGCTCTAGTGGGCTGCGTGGGGCTTTCTTGCCTGTCTCGGAGGCGCCCCGAGGCATCTTGAGGCCCCTTCTGGGGCATCCTTGGAAGCCCGCAGGGAAGTATCAGAGGTTTGTCGCAGATGCCTGGGTGCGGTTGGAGGTTGGGCTGCCTTGATGGCTGACCAGCCCCTCTCGGGAGCGATTTCGGGCCCCCGTTGCGGGCGTGCTGGGGATTCGTGGGGCCTCTTGCGCGCGTCGTGGGGGGCATCGTGGAGCTTCGTTGGGGCGATCTGGGGGCCTCAGCAGACCATCGAGAGCGAAAAGGAAACAAGGAAGACATCACTGAGTTTCTTCGGATGTTAAAATATTGATGACCTGTCGGTGGTGTCCTACAGAGCTTCCTGGGGCTCTCTTAAGGCGTATTGGGGCAATATTGAGACCCTCTAGGGGCGACTTGAGGCCCTCTCGGTCTCGGGCCCCTGCGAAGGCTCCCTTGAGCCCTTTTGGAGGGCGTCTTTGGGCTGTCCTGGTCTTTCGTGGGGCTCTCTTGGGACCATCTTGGGGTCCTTCGGGGCGCCTCTGAGTCCCGCGCAGTCCTCTTAGATCCATCCTGGTTAAGAAAACGCAGAACGATTCCAATTAATATTGCCGCATGATTGAACTGATATTGGTCGAGCGGGTATCCTCGTGGGACCCCCTGGGACCATCTTGGAGGCATCCTGAAGCCCTCTTAGACATTGTTGGCGACGTCGTGAACCTCATAAGTGCCTTTTTGTGTTGAGTTGGAGCAACATGCAGCAGGCAATGTCTGCGGTATGCCTCCCCCTCCTATATGCGGGTGCATCCCACTGTCACCTCATAGTTGTGCAAAGTTACGCGCCTCGCCTCGCACCATGGATGAGAAGCAATAACAGTACCCCCATAACCCTTTTGTGAGGGGACCTACGCTAAGAGAGCCAACAACATTAGGAATAGGGGGCCTGTTCCGCAGATGTACCACACCAAACCGCCGTAACGTATCACCCCGAATGCGAAGACGGGAACCTAAACGAGGCCACGTCCGCATCGTGATATTAGGATTAGGGGCTCTGTTGTTCTCGACGAATGGAGACATAACGTGCAGCAAGTAATGTCTGCAGTGCGAGAGAATGGTGCCCCCTGCTATTTCCGGGTGCATGCCGCTCTGCCCTCACAGCTCGTGCGGCAAAGCTACGCGCCAACTCGTCGCAGCAAATGGTGATACAGCGGAGGCGCAATACCACGAGGAAAAGAAAAGAGAAAATAACAGAATTGAGAAGACTATTTGGGGGAGAGTCGAGGGCGCCCACGGAAATGCCC
The DNA here is from genome assembly GCA_963575745.1 of Prorocentrum cordatum. Lineage (NCBI taxonomy): Eukaryota > Dinophyceae > Prorocentrales > Prorocentraceae > Prorocentrum > Prorocentrum cordatum. The sequence continues at coordinate 72,058 of CAUYUJ010002112.1, read as the reverse complement.
CCCCTGCTAGATGCGGGGGCATCCAACTGTTACCCCATACTTCTGAAAAGCTACGCGCCTTGCGCCATAGAGGCACAACATGCAGCGGGTAATGTCTGCACGGCGAGCGGGAATGGTGCCCCTGCTTGTTGCGGGTGCATGCCGCTCTGCCCTCACAGCTCGTGCAACAAAGCTACGCGCCAGCTCGTTATAGCACATGGCGATGACGAAAATGCAGCGGAGGCGCAATGCCGCGACCGCGAGGAGAAGAGAGGAGAGAATGGCAGAATTGTGGAGACTCTTGGGGGGGCATCTAGGGCCGTACTGGTGGTCTCGTGGGGTGCCTCCTGGGCGGTCAAGGGCCCTTTGGAGGCCGCCTTGGGGCACTCACAGCTGACAAACATTGGTCTCCCAGAGATCGCTGATGAGTCGTGGAACTGTCGGTCAGCTCCTGCTTCAGAGTGTCCAAAGGAGACTGCAAAGATAGGCTGGCAGCGTCCAGAATGTGTGACTTCATCTCCTCGAGCTTGGGCGGCAGCCGACGGCAGAGCGAAGCCTCGACCGCTCTGGCGAGTTCAGCTTGCAGCTGGGTGACCTGCGCCGACACTGCAGCAGTTTTGTCAGCCACGTAGGCCTGCAGCACCGAAGAAGAGATATTAGGAAGGGCCACCATCCTCAGCTGCTCCAGCTCCTGGATCAACGAAGCAATCGTGCTGTTCTGAGCGTCGATCAGCTGTTGCACAGAAGAGTCCCCGGTAATGTGATGGGAGTGCCCACTGCACGCCGAACTGAATCCCAAGAAGTGGGTGCCTTGCTTGCCGCAGGGGCCTGGGCCAGGCTCAGCCAAAACACGACAAGGGCGTGCAAACTTATAACGAGGAGCCACAATCTTGCCACAATCACCAGCACAAGACAAGAACGACTTGTTGCCATTAGCGTTGCAAGCATCCTGAGGCACGAATTCAGTGACCAAAGGGTTGAATTTGGATACTGCTGGTGGCAAACCCTGCCCACGAGAAAGGGCGTCGAATATGCTAATAATGCAGGGCCCTGGTCCCGAGCGCTCAGAAGATGGCACGTCCACCACCGACTTACCATACCCACCTCTCTGCCGCCTGCGGCGCCGGCAAAACGATGGGAAGAAGCAGAACCACTGTGAATGTTTCGCGGCACCAGCAGCCGAGTTGACCATCATAGCCAGGCGAAAGATGGGAGCAGGAATAAGACCATGAAGAAACATAATCGCAGCACATGTTGAATTAAACTCCCGTCCAGCAGCCGCCACCGCACACGAATGAATCGTAAGTTGCAAACCAATCAGTAAAAGACGATATGGGATCGAAGAGAAGCCAGCCGCGATGCAGAGGCAGAAGGATAGCGCCACGTCAGCAGCCCACAGGCAGCATCGCGGGGACACGAGGAGGGCCATGCCGAGCAAAGATGAATTGCGCAGCGACATCTTGGCAAGCCTGGCTTGAGCCAAAATGGCTACGAAAAAAAAACAATGTTTATGTATACATATGAACCCATACATACATACATACATATATCCATACATACATACATACATGCATGCATGCATGCATGCATGCATGCATGCATGCATACATACATACATACATACACACATGCATCCATGCATGCATACATGCATATATACATAATTACGTACATATATACATACACACATGCATACATTCATGCATACACACACATACGTGTGCATGTATGTATATAAAATGTATACACATATACATACCTACATACATACATGCACACACGTACGTACATACATACATACATACATACATACATACATACATACCCACATGCACGCATGCATGCATACATACATAGATACATGCATACATACATACATACATATATACATTCATGTATATGAACATATACACATACATACATACATGCATGCATGCATGCATACAGACAGACAGACAGACAGACAGACAGACAGACAGACATGCATGCATGCATGCATACATACATAAACACATAAATACTTACATACATACATACATTAATATACACATACACCTACATAACCATACACATACATACATACAGATAGACATACATACATACATGCACTCAGAGTTGCATACGCACATACATATACAAATACATATAGATAGAAAGAGAGATATCTCCACAGACATGGGCATTCAAACAAAAGCTGCATGTTTATGAATATTGAAAACCTATACGACCACCTTTCGGGTGATAAGGAGGTTTGGGAGGAAAGGAAAACCACCTGACAACAACTGCGAGGACTGTGACGGCGATGATGAAGCGCCATCGATCTCACGAATTGCACAGTCAATCTCACTATCGATCCCGCTATCCCTCTCGATATCGATCGCAGTATCGATCTCGCGATCGATCTCACTATCGATCTCAATACCGATAGCATACGCGATCTCACTACCGACCTCAGAAGAGATCTCACTAGACACCATCGGGATACCACAAACGGGGGCCCCCAGGAAAGATCTCTCGTGATCGATCTCATTTTCGATGTCACCCTCGATTTCACTATCGATCTCTCGATATCACGATCACGATCGATCACGCGATCGATCTGTTTATCGATATCACGATCGATACAACACATGATCTCACGAGCTACGATCGAGACACCACGGCGGGACACCCAGAGCCACCGTCGGGACAACCCGCGCCACCGACGGGGCACCGCGCCACCGACGGGGCACCCCCACGCCACCGACGGAGCAACCCGGGATCGATCTCACGATCACGATCGATCACGCAATCGATCTCACTGTCGATCTCACTATCGATCTCAAAACTGATCTCACGACCCTATATCGGAACACCACGGCGGGACACCCGGAGCCATCGCCGGGACACCCCGCGCCACCGACAGGGCACCACAAACCACAGACGGGACACCGACGCGCCACCGACGGGACACCCCGGGCCCTCGCGCGGCGCCAGGAGGCGAGGGGCGGACAACCGGCTCCACAGCCTCAAGCCACGGCGGTATCATTCCTCTCGCGCGCCCACGCAGTTTCACCTTGCCCGCACGCGCGTCACGAACACGAAGCCGAAACCGATTTCCCGGTGGAGGGCTCTCCGTTCCACTGCGATCTCACTCGCTACCTCTGAGCTATGTATATACCTATACGACCACCCTTCGGGTGATAAGGAGGTTCGGGGGGGGGAGGAACCAACGTCTCACTCGATCGGTCTCACTATCGATCTCACTATCGATCCCACTATCGGTCTCGCTCGATCGATCTCATTCGATCGATCTCACGATCGATATCACTCGATATATTTCATTCGATTGATATCACAATCGATACGGCGATCGGTCTCACAATCGATCTCACATTCGATCTCACTATCGATCTCGCAATCGATCTCACATTCGGTCTCACTACCGATCCCACGATCGATATCACAATCGATATCACAAGCAACGTCATCATCATCATCATCAACATCATCGTCATCGACGCCACCAACATCATCATCATCATCAGCATCATCATCATCATCGTCATCATCATCATCGGGACACCGTCATCATCATCACCTCATCACCACAATCATCATCATCCCAATCATCATCGTCGGGACACCATCGTCGTGACCATTATCATCATCAGCACAGTCATCGGGACATCATTATCATCACCATCATCATCAGCATCGGAACACCACCATCATCATCATCGTTCGCCATCATGAACAACATCATCAACATGATCATCATCATCATCATCATCATCATCATCATCATCATCATCATCATCATCATCGGGACACCATCATTCGCATCATGAGCAACCTCATCATCATCCACATCAGCTTCATCATCATCACCGGGACACCATCATCATCGTCACCATCATCATCGTCACCATCATCACCATCATCATCATCATCAGCATCGGGACACCGTCGTCATCATCAACATCAGCATCCCATAATCGGGCCACCATGATCAAAACCATTAACATCATCCTCATCGTCAACATCACCATCATCGGGACAACATCATCGTCATCATCACGATCACGAGCAACATCATCATCATCGGGACACCATCCTCATCATCAACATCATCACCTTCATCATCATCAACAGCACCAGCATCAACCTCATCACCACCATCATCATCGGGACACCATCATCATATTTATCATCAACAACAGCATCATCCTCTCCTCATCATCTCATCATCGTCAACACCATCAGGATCATCAACATCATCATCATCATCGGGAAACCATCGCCATCATCAGCGAAATCAGCATCATCAACATCATCATCATCGGGACGCCATCATCATCACAACCATGGCCATCATCATCATCAACATCGTCATCATCATCAACATCATCATCACCGGGACACCATCATCACCACCATCACCATCATCATCATCATCAACATCATCGACATCATCAGCATCATCATCATCCTCATCATCATCATCATCATCATCATCATCATCATCATCATCATCATCATCATCGGGACACCGACGGGACACCGGAGCGACACCGGCGGGACACCGCGCGGCACCGGACGCCGGAAGGGAGTCATTTGGTCCGGCCGCGCCTCAGCCGGAGGCGGGACACCGGCGGGACACCGCGCGGCACTGGTTGCCGGAAGGGAGTCATTTGGTCCGGCCCCGCCTCAGCCGGACGAGACTTTCTTCTCGCCCGCCCACGCAGCTTCGCTTCGCCCGCACGCACGGCACGCACGAACACGAAACCGAAATCGATTTCCTGGTAGGGGGGCTTTCCGTTACACTTTGATTTCACCCCCTCACCTCCGATATATGAAATATAGATGTGTATATCAACGTACGTGCTTGTACGCACATGTACGCACGTAGCCGTGTTGTTGTGTTTGACCGTCTGCATTGTGCATATGTATACACATGCATGCATACATACATACATACATACATGCAGGCACCCATATACATACATACATACATACATACATACATACATACATACATTCATACATACATACATACATACATACATACATACATACACACTAACCTATGTACATACAAGGATACATGCATGCATACATAGGTACACATACGTACGTACATGCATACACATAAATACATACCTATATGACCACCCTTCGGGTGATAAGGAGGTTCGGGGCGGGGGAACCAACGTTTTACTCGATCGGTCTCACTATCGATCTCACTATCGATCCCACTATCGGTCTCGCTCGATCGATCTCACTCGATCGATCTCACAATCGATCTCACTCGGTCTATGTCATTCGATCGATCTCACAATCGATCGGACGATCGATCTCACAATCGCTCTCACTATCGATCTCACCATCGATCACACAATCAATCTCACATTCGGTCTCACCATCGATATCACCATCGATATCACAATCGATCTCACAATCAACGTCATCATCATCATTGTCATCATCATCATCGTCATCAACGTCATCATCAACATCATCATCATCATCATCATCATCATCATCATCATCATCATCATCATCATCATCATCATCCTCGGGTCCCCATCACCATCATCACCTCATCATCATCATCATCATCAACAACAGCACCATCACCACCATCATCGTCACCGGGACACCACAATCGTCACCACCATCATCATCAACAGCATCATCATCGGGGCACAACCATTACCATCATCATCACCGGAACACCACCATCATCATCATCTCATCATCATCACGAATAACATCATCAAGATCATCATCATCGGGACAACATCATCATCAGCAACATCACCATCATCAACATAACCATCATCATCGGAACACCATCATCATCGTCACCATCATCATCACCATCATCATCATCGGGACACCATCGTCATCATCAACATCAGCATCATCATCACCATCATCGGGCCACCATCATCAAAATCATCACCATCACCTCATCATCATCCTCATCATCACCACTCATCATCATCATCGGGACACCATCATCGTCATCATCATCCTCAAAATCATCACCATCACCGGGACACCATCATCATCATCACCACCATCAATCATCAACAGCATCATCATCAACCTCATCCTAATCATCATCGGGACAACATCACCATCATCGCCTCATCATCATCTCATCATCATCAACATCATCAGGATTATCAACATCATCATCATCATCGAGACACCCTCATCATCGGCATCAGCAACATCATCATCATCAACACCATCATCGTCGGAGCACCTCATCATCACCACCATCACCATCATCATCATCATCATCATCTTCATCAACATCGCCAACATCATCATCATCATCATCATCATCATCATCATCGGGACACCATCATCATCCCCACCATCACCATCATCATCATCATCAACATCATCGACATCATCATCATCATCATCATCATCATCATCATCATCATCATCATCATCAGGGCACCGCCGGGACGCTGGCGGGACACTGGCGGGACACCGCGCGGCACCGGACGCCGGAAGGGAGCCATTTGGTCCGGCCGCCCCTCAGCCGGAGGCGGGACACCGGCGGGACACCGCGCGGCACCGGTTGCCGGAAGGGAGTCATTTGGTCCGGCCGCGCCTCAGCCACAGGAGACTTTACTCTCACACGCCCACGCAGCTTCGCCTCGCCCGCACGCACAGCACGCACGAACACGAAACCGAAATCGATTTCCCGGTAGGGGGGCTTTCCGTTACACTTTGATTTCACCCCCCAACCTCCGACATACATACATACATACACACACATACTTATATACGTACATGTATGTATACACACATACATACATACACACCTGCATACATACATATATGGACACAGATGTACACTTGTAAATGTGAACATACACGAGCAAAGTTGGACCCCGAAGTGTGATGTATTGTCAACGCTGCCGTGATATCTAGGTGGTGCAATGATTGTGGTGCGATCTAGGCGGTGCAGTCCATGTAGTGCGATGTATGTAGCGCAAACAATGCACAGCGACGCATAGCAATGCAACGCAATGCAACGCAGTACACAGCAATGAAACAAGATGCGAAACAGAGCAAAGCAACGAAAATCAGTGCGAAACAATGCACTGCAATGAAAAGCAATGCAAACAATGCAATGGAATGACATGTAAAGTTTTGTCATGAGATGCCAACCAGTGCAATCGGATGCAAAGCGTAGCAAACCAAAGCAACGCATGCAAAGCAATGCAAGGCAATACAAAGCAACACAAGGCAATGTAGAGCAGTACGCAGCAATGGGAAGGAATTCAAAGCAACGCAAAGCAACACCAAACAATACACAGCAACGCAAAACAATGCCATACAAAACAGTGTAATGAGATGATATGAACTGCAATGCACTGCAAGCAACGCAGAACAATGCAACATGTACAAAACAACGCGGCCTCGGACAGCGACGAGCTGGCCAGAACGCCAATGGGGCCCAGCGGCGACGGCGGCGACGGGCGGCGACGGGCGGCGACGAGCCAGCCGGACCGCCACCGGGGCAAAGCGGCGACGGCGGCGACCTGCAGCGACGAGCTGGCTGGACCGCCACCAGAGCTCAGTTACACGAGCAAGAAATTAGAAGCCCGAAACGCAAGCAGCGCTTTGGAAATATGTATGTATGTATGTATGTATGTATACGTGCCTAAGTGTGTACGTATACAAATTTACAAACACACATTGTTGATGTGTATACACACACACATATGTGTACGAATGTGTGTGTTTCCAGCGTGGGTCCTCCATATACACATCTATATAAATATATATAGGTAGATAGATAGATAGATAGATAGATAGATAGATAGACCTCCTCCGCTTTCTCCTTCCTCATCTTCCGCTGTCCCTCCCTTCACGACACTCCCCTGTTTTCTTTGAGCTGGGGGCCTCTTGGATCGACGCGGCGAAGATCCGCGAGCACGCCGATGGGGTCTACTAAGACAAGCTGCTCCAGATGCATCACCACTGTGTAATGATTGTAGCGGGACCAGGTCACAGAAATAACGATGGTGCATGTCTGCACGAGCTGTAACAACAGTCTATTTCTCTCCCTTCTAGTCTCTCCTCGCCCTCCCTCTCCTCTCTGTTCCACAAGTGCTTCCAGACACTTACGCAGCTGCCATGTACTGTTCCACGATGGTTGTTGCAACGATTTCTCCTATCGCCATACAAGTGGCTGCGTTGTGCCCTGGAGGGGGCCTGGGCAACGCTGAACAATCTGCGACGCGCAACCCATGTGTACCTAACACGCGGAACTCCGCATCCAAAGCATTGCCAACAGCCATCGAACAACACCAATGCAAAAACAGAGCCGGGTCGTGACATTCGTAGCGCGTGCTGGAATCGTAATCACCATCAGCAGCAAACGTACTTGAGCTGAAGGCCTTGACAGCAGCCTCAATCATAGAGAGCCCTCTGTATAGGGACTGTTCGTCAGCACTGTCCAATGGAGGGTATTCGATAGAAGGTCCCGGCAAAACCATACGTCCAATTGTCCGCGGGTGCAAAATCCGCCGGCCCCCTTGTGGGGCCACCAGGCTGTAGGCCCGTGATTCGCAGTTTCCTGTACCAGTCATAGGTTGTAGTTTCCAGTGTTACAGTTCTGCTTCTTGCTGGTTACTGTAACTAGTTGACTTATTGCTGGTTACTGTAACTAGTTGATTGACCGCGCGAGGGTGGGGGGAGGCCCAAACCGGTTTTTTAGCACCCCCTGGGCGCGTTGTCTGAATTGCTGGGGGGGCCTCACGCAGATCCGCGGGGTCACGGTCCAAAAACACAAGGGATTTGCCACATTTCTGAAATTCGGCGCCACCCCTCACGCAGATCCGCGGGGTCAGGGTCCAAAAACACAGGGGATTTGCCACATTTCTGAAATTCGGTGCCACCCCTCACGCAGATCCGCGGGGTCAGGGTCCAAAAACACAAGGGATTTGCCACATTTCTGAAATTCGGTGCCACCCCTCACGCAGATCCGCGGGGTCAGGGTCCAAAAACACAGGGATTGCCACATTTCTGAAATTCGGTGCCACCCCTCACGCAGATCCGCGGGGTCAGGGTCCAAAAACACAGGGATTTGCCACATTTCTGAAATTCGGTGCCACCCCTCACGCAGATCCGCGGGGTCAGGGTCCAAAAACACAAGGGATTTGCCACATTTCTGAAATTCGGTGCCACCCCTCACGCAGATCCGCGGGGTCAGGGTCCAAAAACACATGGGATTTGCCACATTTCTGAAATTCGGTGCCACCCCTCACGCAGATCCATCGCAAGGCGTGGTAACCCAGACTGCGAGTACTCCCTTGGCCCTTTAATCCCAAGGTGTGGCAACCAAGCTCGTAAACCATACACGTCTTACCAATCGCCCTGTGTGGTAACCCCTCTTGTGATCAGTTGGTTTTGCCGATTGCGAATCCGCCTCGCATGAAGTTCCGATACTGCTGCACGACAGCGCCAAAGCCTCATGACTTAGCTCTTCCATGGCCCATTCTCCGAGAGAGGGGGCCGGCGGCAGGGGGCGAAGCCCTTACGGATAATGGTGTGCACATACAATATCATATGCTCCCCTGTCCGGCCACAAGCTGGTGTGAACGTTGCCTCAAGCTCGACCTGAGGGCCACCCTCGGTGTTGAAGAATGCGTACATGGGTGGAAACTCGGCAGCCAAAGGGTCAGAACAGTTCATGTTGAGCGGGAACCAGCACTGCGACATGATCTTGTCTCGCAGTCCTCGTCCGACATGCTCGTTGTGTGCGAACACTCTGATACCAAACTTATGCAGCTCAGCAGGGTCGCCGACGCCAGACTGCAATAGAATAGATGGCGTGCCCATTGCACCTGCAGCTAATATCACCTCTCGCCTTGCGCAGAAAACCACGGTCGAGAAGCTTGCGGCACTGGAGGATCGTGCGTAATACTCTTTCTGCGCAACCGCTTCCACACCAACAGCGACAGGGTGGCCATGAGGAGAAGTGCGCCACAACACTCTCTGCACTTTGGTACTTGTAAAAGTCGCCAAACGGCCGCGCAGCGATCTGTTCCAGGGCGCAATGTAGCGTGTGTAAGACGTGTGCTTCCGCCACCTCTTACAGCTCGGTCCCACCTGTCGCAAACAGGAGGCTGAGAGCGCCGACCCGCCGTATAGGCCCGGGCGAATAATATCACCCTCTCCGAGCATTCCTTCCTCCCATCTCACGCCAAGCGTGCGCTGAAGCTCAGATGCCAAGCTTCGCGCAAAAGCAGGTATCTCGTCCAAGAGCGCTGGTCCACCTCGTGAAAACTGCATTTCAGCTTCGACGCGAGTCATAGCCGCGCAAACTGAGCCCGACGACCATTATCCTGGTACGTTTGCCCCCCAGCCTTTACAACCGCCTGGCATGAACACGTCGTTGTTCACCGCACTGGAGCCACCGAGAGCACGGCCAGATACTGTGAAAGGTTCGCCTGCCAAATACGCTGGGGCGAGTCGTAAGCCAGGCGGGGCATTGATGGCTTTCCACTTCCATGTGTCGCTCGGCGAATCCCGGCGCAAAGGGCCACCATCTGGTGCAAGCGGAGGGTCCCATTTGCCAGCCTCCAGAAGCGCCACAGTCACGTCGGCTAATCTTCTGGACCTTGCCAACCGCCCCGCAACCACCGAGCCCGCGCTTCCGGAACCAACAACAATAAAGTCGAACGTGAGTTCTGGTGCGCACTTAGGAGGACTGTCATCACCGAGAGAGCTGGTAATAAAAGCTATGGCGCTCACTCTGATCATGCCTGCCAGCTCGGAAACTTGGCAGCTTGGGCCAATTGGCTTGAGCCAAAATGGCTACGGTCCCCCTCGTGGGCCGTCTTGGGGCCCTCTTGGGGGCATCATCGACCGGCTTGGGTGCCTCTTGGGTCGTCTCGGCCGCAGTGGAAGCCCCAAAGGCGAACACGCCAAAAACATCAGTTTTCCCATGGGAAATCGACGATGTTTGCATATTGGGGCTCTCTCGGGGTGCCTCTTGGGGCGTCTTCTGGGTCTTCGGGGGCCTTCTTGGCGTCATGGGAGTCGTCTTGAAAGGCATCCAGAGCCATCGGAGCGCGTTTTCGAGCGTTCCGAAGCCATCTTCGGGCGATCTTGGACGGCCCCCGGCGCTCTGGCAGGGCTCCTGGCGCGCCGGGCCCCACATTTGTGGTCGGGGTCCCGGCCCCTGGCCCCCGGCCCCCGGCCCCCAGACCCGGTCCCTCGTTATATGTATACACACACTAGTACCACGCGCGCGCTACGCGCGCGCTTAGGTTCTAGTCGCAGATGAGCCACGGGTGCCGTTGTAAGCCCCGCTGTGGTCACAACGACGATTTCCAGCGTTTTGGGGCCCATGCCATCGACGCAAAGAAACGCGTAGTCAGAACGCTCTCCCTCTGTCAGGGCCGCCCTTGAGGGGGAGAGCAACTTGTGAAATGATAAGGTACAGCGATGCCCCGCTCGCTCTGGCGGGGCCTGTCTGGCGCTCTGGCGGGGCCGTCCCAGGAGAGGAGGGAGGAGCAGGAAAGCTGAGGCGTGAGGGGAAGAAGAGAGAAGAGGGAATGGAGGCAAGGGGAGGGGGCGGGAGGGAAGGAGGGACGGAGGGGGGAGGCCCGGGCCATCTGGGCCGTATTGGAGCGCCTTGGGGTCTCCCGCTCCCCCTCTGTGGCCCACCTTGGGCCTGTCCTGGGGCTCTCTTGGGCCGTCTGGGGCTCCTCCTGCGCAATTTTCCGGCTCCCTGGGGCCGTCTTGGGGGTCTTTTGTGTGGTCTTGGGGCGGTCTTGGGGGCGTCTTCTGCCGTCTTCGAGCATTGGAAGCTCGAGAACGCGAGAAAGCGAAACACATCGAACAAAACCAGTGCATATCAACGATTTAAACCTCTTTGGGCTCTCTTGGGACGTCTCTCGAAGCTCTCTTGAGCCCTCTTGGAGGCCTCTTGGGCTGTGTGATTGCCGTCTTGAGCTCCTCTTGGGCCACGGCGGGATCATCTGGGCCGTCCTGGAGCTCCTTGGGGCTTCCCGCTCCCGCTCTTGGGCCCATATTGTGCCTCTCCTGGGATTCTCTTGAGCAGTCTCGGGCTGCCCTTGGGCAGTCTTCACTCTCCTGGGCCGTCTTGCGGCTCTTTTCGGGGCCTCTTCGGCGGTCTTGGGGCGATCTTCGGGGCGTGTTCGTTCGTCTTGGAGCGTTGGAAGCTCGAGAACGCGAGAAAGCGAAAAAATTGAAGAAAACAACCGAAACTCAATTCTTCGGGCTCTCTCGGGACGCCTCTCGGAGCGCTTTTGGGGGCCTCTGGGAGGGCTCGTGGGCTGTGTATTGGCCGTGTTGGACCTATCTGGGGCCACGTTGGGGCCATCAGGGCCGGTTTGGAGCGCCTTGGGGCCTCCCGCTCCTGCTCTGTGGCCCAGCTTGGGCCTGTCCTGGGGCTCTCTTGGGCAGCCTTGGGCTGCCCTTGGGCAGTCTTCAGGCTCTCCTGGGCCGTCTTTGGGCTCTTTTGGGGGCCTCTTTGGGGGCTCTCTGGGGCAGTCTGGGGGCTCCACGGCCCCTCCGGAATACTCTGGGAGCTGGGAGCGGTCTCGGAGGCCCCAGTCCTCCCATGCGCGCTCCAGGTCCCGGCCCCGTGCGCCCGGACCTCTTTTGCGGGTGCGTATGTGTATATATATATATACATACATACATACATACATACATACATACATACATACAGACAGACAGACAGACAGACATACAGACAGACAGACACACAGACAGGCAGACATGCATATATATATGTATATATACATACATATATAAATACATACATATATACTAAATCCATGGCGCGCGCTTCGCGCGCGCTCAAGTTCTATCTAGACTGGATGGGGTAACTCTGGGATGCCAGATTTGTTGATACTCCCTCCCCAGGGCTTCCAAGAGGCATCAGGACTGCCCAAGAGGCCTCCAAGAGAGTCTAAGATACACCCAAGACGATGTCAAAGAGGTCCACGAAGGCCCGAAGACGATCCGCTCAAGATGGTCTCAACCAAGCCCAAGAGGATCCCAAAGCTGTAGGCAGGATGTATCGCTTCGATACTGTAGCTTCCGACGGCCCAAGACGGCCCAAGACGCCTCCCAGAAACCTCCAAGACAGCGTCAAGACGGCCCCAGAAGGCTCCCAAGCGGCTCGGGAGGGCCCCAAGACGGCGCGAGAAGTCCCGATGATGGCCCAAGAGGGCCCGAAGGGGGCCTCAGAGAGGGAACCCGAGCTGACATTTCGAATCCTCTGGCCAAACATGACAGCTCCACCGAAGGTCCCAGCGGCGGAACTCGCGTGCGGTTCCTGCGCCCAGCACAGCGTTTCGTGGCCTTATGGGGAGCTCCACCGAAGATCTCAATGGTGGAACTCGCGTGCGATTCCTGCGCCCAGTACAGCGCTTCGTGGCCCCATCGGGAGCTCCACCGAAGATCCCAGCGACGGAACTCGCATGCGGTTCCTGCGCCCAGTACGGCGTTTCGTGGCCCCATGGGGAGCTCCACCGAAGGTCCCAGTGGCGGAACTCGTATGCGGTTCCTTCGCCCAGTACAGCGTTTCGTGGCCCCGTAGGGAGCTCCACCGAAAATCCAAGTGGCGGAACTTGCATGCGGTTCCTGCGCCAAATACAATGTTCCGTGGCCCCGTAGGGAGCTTCACCGAAGGTCCCAGTGGCGGAACTCGCGAGCGGTTCCTGCGCCCAGCACAGCATTTCGTGGCCTCATGGGGAGCTCCACCGAAGGTCGCACCTGCGCCCATTGCAGTGATTCGTGGCCCCGTAAGACTCCACCGAAGGTCCCAGTGGCGGAACTCGCATGCGGCTCCTGCGCCCAGTGCGGTGTTTCGTGGCCCCGCAGGGAGCTCCACCGAAGGTCCCAGTGGCGGAACTCGCATGCGGTTCCTGCGCCCAGCACAGCGCTTCGTGGCCTCATAGGGTTCTCTTGGGAACCTATTGGGCGGTATTGGAGCGATCTTGGAAGCATGTTGGCGGCTTCCTGGGCGGCCTTGGAGCGTTGGGAAGCCGAAAAAGGCGAGAACGCGAAAATCCTTCGACGCCTCTGAAAATTTGATGAATGTGGCTATTTGGGAGGCCTCTTGGAGGCGTCGCGGAGGCCTCCTCGGGTCTCTTGGGGGGTTCTTGGGGGCCTCTCGGGGGCGTCTTGGAGCTTCCTCGGGGCGTATTAAGCTTTCTTTTTTGTTTCCCGCCTACCAGCGGCAAACAAGTGAGAATGTCCCCACGGGTGCGCTCGTCGTTGCGCGACCCGGCAGAGCGTACTGGCGGCTTCGCCCATAGAGGGTTGAGACATGCGAATGTATCAGCGCTAGCGGCAATCACTACCCATTGTAAGAAGGCTGAGAGCACACTGGGAGCAACGATAGGCAGTGACGACATCGAAGGCGAAATGGGGGCATTGGGGAAAACGAGGACGACGACAACGACGATGAGGACGAGGACGAGGACGACGATGACGACGACGAGGACGACGACGACGGGGAAGACGACGACGACGAGGATGAGGACGCCGCCGCCGTCGTCGTCGTCCTCGTCGTCGTCGTCATCGTCCTCATCCTCGTCGTCCTCGTCGTCGTCGTCGTCGTCGTACTCGTCGTCGTCGTCGACGTCGTCGTCGTCCTCGACGTCGTCGTCGTCCTCGTCGTCGGAGTTGTCGTGGGCCCCAGCGCAGATCCAAGAAACGATCGCGGAGCGCAAAAAGTTCATGTTTATGTAGTCGTGGTTCTACTTACAGACGGCAGCGACGACGAGGACGTCCTCGTCGTCGTCGTCGTCGTCCTCCTCCTCGTCGTCGTCGTCCTCGTCGTCGTCGTCGTCGTGGGCCTCAGCGCTAATCCAAGAAATCCGCGCGGGTAACCAACAGCTCATGTTTCTGTCGCTGGTTTTCTCCTACGAGACGACAACGTCGTCGCTGTTGTCGTCGTCGTCCTCGTCGTCTTCGTCGTCGCGGGCTCCAGCGCAGACCCAAGAAATACCCAAGGAGCGCCAAAAGCTCGTGTTTGTGTCGGTGTTTTCTCTACTACGGGACGACCACGACGACGACGACGACGACGACGACGAGGACGACGACGACGACGACGCGGTCGTCGTGGATCCCAGCGCAGGTCCAAGAAGTCCGCGCGGAGCGCTAACAGTTCACGTTTATGCAATTTTTTTCTATATCGAGAGGACGACGACGACGAGGACGACGATAACGTCTTCGTCGTCCTCGTCGCCGTCGTCGTCCTCGTCGTCGTCCTCGTCGTCGTCGTCCTCGTCCCCCAGCGCAGATCCAAGAAATCCGCGCGGAGACGACGGCGACGACAACAGGTGACGACGACGACCAAGGCGACGACGACGACGACGACAAGCACGATGAGGACGACAACAACGACGACGACGAGGACGAGGACGACGACGACATCGTCGTCGTCGTCGTCCTCGTCGTCGTCGTCGTCGTCTTCTTCCTCGTCGTACTCGTCGTCGTCGTCGTCGCACTCGTCGTCGTCGTCGTCGTCCTCGTCGTCGTCGTCGTCCTCGTCGTCATCGTCGTGGGCCCCAGGGCAGATCCAAGAAATCCGCGCGGAGCGCCAAAAGCTCATGTTTATGCTCTTGTCCCTTCTATTTCGAGACGACGCCGGCGTTCCTTGACGTTCTTTGACGGTGCCTCGCGGGCCGCCCACCGCGGTCCCACGAGGCCGAGCCACACGACGACGACGACGACGACGACGACAACGACGACGAGTACAACGACGAGGACGATGAGGACGAAGACCAGGAGGACGAGGACGACGACGTCGTCGTCGTCGTCGTCGTCCTCGTCGTCGTCGTCGTCTCGCAAAAGAAAACAACGACACACACACACATGAACTTTTCGCGCTCTGCGCGGATGTCTTGGATCTGCGCCGGGGCCCACGACGACGACGAGGACGAGGACGAGAACGACTACAACGACGTCGTCGTCGGCGTCCTCGTCGTCCTCGTCGTCGTCGTCGTACTCGTCATCGTCGTCGTCGTACTCGTCATCGTCGTCGTCGTACTCGTCGTAGTTCTCGTCGTCGTCGTCGTGAGCCCCACCGCGGATCCAAGAAATCTGCGCGGAGCGCTAAAAGTTCATGTGTCTGTCGTTGTTTGTTCTACGGCGACGACGAAGATGACGAGGACGACGACGATGACGTCGTCGTCCTCGTCGTCGGTGTCCTCGTCCTCGTCGTCGTCGTCCTGGTCGTCGTATTCGTCGTCGTCGTCCTTGTAGTCGTCGTCGTGGGCCCCAGCACAGATCCAAGAGATCCGCGCGGAGCGCCAACACTTCATGTTTATGTGGTTGCTTTTTCAACTACGAGACGACGACGACGACGACGACGACGACGGCGACGGCGACGACGACGACGACGACGACGGCGAGGACGGCGACAAGGACGATGAGGACGACGACGACGACGACGAGGACAAGAAGGATGAGGACGACGACGACGACGACGACGACGACGACGACGACGACGACGACGACGCGACGACGACGGCGAGGACGACGACGACGACGACGACGATGACGACGACGACGACGACGACGACGACGACGACGACGACGACAACGTCGTCTCCGTCGTCGTCGCGTGGGGCCTCCGCCGCCGCCGCGCCCCGGCGAGGCCCGCGGCGGAGGCCGCGGCCCCCGCCAGCGCCGGCCCGCCGAGGCCCGCGTCCCAGGCGGCGCCGCGCGGCGGCGGCGGCGCCGCGGCGGGGCAGCCGCCGCGCCGCGGCGGCGCCCGCGGCGGAGGCAGACCTCGGGGGTGCGACAGGGAGAGGAGGAGGAGGAGGAGGAGGAGGAGAGGAGGAGGAGGGAGGAGGAGGAGGAGGAGGAGGAGGGGGAGGAGGAGGAGGAGGAGGAGGACGACGACGAGGAGGAGGAGGAGGAGGGGGAGGAGGGGGAGAAAGAGGAGGTGGAGGGGGAGCAGGAGGAGGAGGAGGAGGAGGAGGAGGAGGACGAGGAGGGGGGGAGGAGGAAGAGAGGAAGGAGGGAGGAGAGGTGGGCAGGGGCCGACCGTCCCAGCATGCCTATACTCGGCGTCGAGCGAGGGGCAACGGTTAGGTCGGGCATGTCTTCCAGCAGGCGGATCTTGGGCGGAAAATTTAGTGTAAGAAATGTCAAAAAGAGTGGAAAACTTGTCAAAAATCTGCCCCAAACTATTTTTGGACTATTTTTCAATGTTCCCCCTGTAGAGGGACACGCCCGACGTAAGGCAACGGTAACAGCGGGCCGGAGAACGGTCACGCCTGGGCGGGGTGAGCACGACGTGGCGGGGGTGCGCTTCGTTCGCCATAGTTCGCGCGCGAGCACCAGCATATGGAGGAGGGTCCAGCCCCCCCCCGCCACGTACGATGGGTTCTGTCACTTGGTGGGGGGGAGGGCTTCGGCCCCGGTAACGACCTACGCCACTCAGGATAAGGTAAACTCGTCCTGCCTCGCGTGGACGGCGTCCGCCGCGACACCGACGGCGCGGCCATGGCAGGCCTCGTCAAGGGTGGGCAGGAACTGCTCGGTGGCGAACCCAGGGGGGGAAGTGAGAAGGGGCGGGCCTTCTCAGAAGGCTCGGAAGTTCCCCGGCCTTCTGAGAAGTGTTCTGAGCCTTCCCCGAAGACGCAGAGAACTTGTCGGAAGGCGCGAGGGCGTCTGAGAAGTCCGACAGCCTTCTGAGAAGGCCTTCTCCGTCTCATTTCCCTCCCCGCTCGCCGCCGAAATACAATCGAAACGCTGTCATAAGGAGCCCTAGGTATAAGGAGCGTGGCCCCTTTTTTCAGTAAGTGGAGCCTCGATCTCCCACGGGAAACCGAAGGAAATAACTTGAGACAAACTGTAAAACAATTTAGGAACACTGAGCCCCTCCCCAACGAAAAGGGGTCCTTCTTCAGCGGCCCGACTGTAGGCCTACTGTCAAGACTAATAGCAAGGATGCGCGGCAAAGACGCAAGCCCTTTGGACACCCACGTCGAGGCTCTTCGAGCGGGGCTGGCAATCGAGAGTGGTCAAGGATGGGCCGAAGAGGCAAGGATGCAAGGGTGCCCATGGAAAGGCTGCCATTCCGAACTATCGATTGCAACTCTACAGCGACAGGTTCTCACAGCGCAAGAGTGTCCCAATAACGAAAGTAGCGGTCCTTAGAACATTAAGCCAATGAATGAAATCAGAAAGGTCTCAGCCATAATATGTTCTAAGAAC
>CAUYUJ010002112.1:38845-48845 GCA_963575745.1 Prorocentrum cordatum | reverse complement strand
GGCATCTGTGGGCGCATTTGGGGCCTCTGTGGGCTGCGCCGGAGGGCCTGTGGGCAGCGCGCGGGGGCCTCTGTGGGCGCGCTCGGGGCCTCTGTGGGGTGGGGCCTCTCTGGACTGTGTCGGGGGCCACTGTGGAACGGGGGGCCTCCGAGGGCAGCGCGTTGGGGCCTCCGTGGGCACGCTTGGGGCGGGGGTTTGGGCTTCTGTGGGCTGTGCCAGAGGGCCTCATTGGACAGCGCGCTGGGGCCTCTGCGGGCGCGCTTGGGGCCTCGGCGGCCTGGGGCCTCTGTGGGCTGCGTCGGGGGCCTCAGTGGGCAGCGCGCTGGGCCCTCAGTGGGCGCGCGTGGGGCCTCTGTGGGCAGCGCGGGGAAGTCTCTGTGGGCGCGCTTGGTGCCTGTGCAGGCTGTGCCGAAGGGACCGCGGGCAGCATGCTACGGTCTATGTGGGCTTGGTTTGGGCCTAAGTGGGTTGTGTGTCGGGGGCCTCAGTGGGCAGCGCGCCAGGACCTCGGTGGGCAAAGGCTTGTGCGAAAACATATTGAGAAACAATCGAACGGGAGCCCTGGTCGTCGCATGTGGGCCTCCACCAATTTGACTGAGTCGTGAGGAAGTCTCGAGCGAGAGCGCCGTTCCTGAGTCCGGGGGTTTTCCTGGCCAGGGGCTCTCGGAGTAAATCATGAGGAAGTATCGAACAGGAGCCTTTGTCGTCGTGTGGGCCCCCGCCGACTTGATTAACTCGCGAAGAAATCTCGAGCGAGAGCGCCGTTCCTGAGTTCGGAGGCCTCTCTGGCCAGGGCGTATCGAAATAACTTGTGAGGAAATATCGAGCGGGAGCTGTTGTTGTCGCATCTGGGCCTCCAAAGGCGCATTTTCAGGGACAAACCAACGCTCGAGCGGGAGCCTCGCTGTCACAGCAAATGTAACCGGCGTCGAGGCGAAAGCGCCCGGAACCGTTTCCGGACATCAGCGATAATCGTGATCTAGAAATGCATACTCATCAACAACAACAACAACAGCAACAACAACAACAACACCAACAACAACGACAACAACAACAACAACAACAATGAATTTACAAACATGCGCCACGCTTCCACACGTCGCACGCGCCCTCATGGATACCACGCCCCGTCGCGGGGGATTTCCCTGGCACGCGGGGTCCGACATTCCCTCGCCCAAATATCCCGCCCAAGAAACTATTGCCAACACCAATTCCGAGGAACTTCGACATCCACAGCTCGGACGGCACATCGCCATCGCAATCGCCTCGAGCACGCCCCGCATCTCGGAAGAGGAAGAGGGCGAGGTGGGCAAGGAAGATGAGGGAGAGGAAAAGGGAGAGGAGGAGGAGGAGGAGGAGGAGGAGGAAGATGGAGGAGGATGGAGGAGGATGGAGGAGGGGGAGGATGGAGGAGTAGTTGTAGTAGCAGTACCTCCGAGGACGTGTCTCTTACTCCTCGTCCGAACTGTTACGCCACCATCCTGCGGCCTCGGCGCGTGACCCTGAACGTTCACGCCCCCAGGCGCTGCCGCCCCCATGCTCGCATCCCCCACCTGCCCCTCCACACCCTCTCAAGGAATCCCTGAAGTCAATCCTTCGACCATCGACAATTGGAGTCCCTGGAAGTCACCCGTCCTCCTTCTCCTCCTCCTCCTCCACATTATTTATGCTCTCCAAATATGAAGGCTAATTAATAATTGCGGTTAAGCAGGGACTCTTGGAAGCACCCCAGTGGCGACGCCGAAACGAGTGCCCCAGTCCCGAATAAAAGGCGAGGAAGTATCAAACGGGAGCGACGAGAGAGGACGGAAGGGGAAGGGAGGAGGGAGGAGGAAGGAGGGAGGCAGGAGGAGGGAGGAGACAAGGGGGACGAAAAGGGAAAGGAGGAGGGAGGAGGAGGAGGGAGGAGGAGGGAGGAAATAAGGGCAGGAGAGGGAGGAAGGAGGAGGGAGAAAGAGGAGGGGGCGGAGGGAGGAAGAGGAGGAAAAGAGGGGGGAGGAGGGATGAGGAGGAGGAGGAGGAGGAGGAGGGAGGAGGAGGAGGAGGAGGAGGAAGGAGGAGGAGGAGGAGGAGGAGGAGGAGGAGGAGGAGGAGGAGGAGGGGACGAGCGTGCGGGGGGGCCTCGATCCTCGACTACGCTCCTGTGGGCTCCTTGGCCAGCGGAGAGGGCGGGAGGGCGCCCCTGGCCTCGCCCTCGGACGCGAAGAGCGCCACCGGCTCCCGAGACGGAGCCGCGGGCGCCGCGGCGGGAGCCGCTCTTTCAACTCTGGGCAGCGACAGCGCTGGCTGGCGAGGGAGGCGAGCAGGCGGAGGAGCAGGGGGAAGAGCAAAAAGGGCATGGAAAGACGACCGATGAAGCACAATTTTGCGACGCGGCGAGCTCACTACGGGGCAACCCGAAGGCGCCCCCAACCCCTGGCCCAGACGGCAAGGTCGCGCTCGGAGAGCGTGCAATCGAAGAAGTAGAAGCAGAAATCCTTCCACACGGAGAAATCGAACGAGACGGCGCAACAGACCAAGGAGGCCCCCGCCGCGAGGGAGACGGCCTCCAAGGCGAGGGGGCTGGACCACCGGCCGCCAGGGGGCAGGACGGAACACCGCCAGTGGGGGAACTCGGGGGCGCCGCAATCAGCGCCGAAGGCGTCGAGGGAGCCGAGTCGTAAACCATCGGTGCGAAGCGCGGCGAGCGACGCCCCGACTACGAGCGCCTTCTGCCGGACGGCGCCGAAGAAGAGCGCGAACAGGTCGGCGAAGTCGGAGGGGTGATCCGCCACGCAGGCGGAGGTGAAGACGGAGCCACCGAAGACGAAGAAGGCGACGAAGAGGAGGAGGAGTCCACCACCACGTCTCGCGCCATCGCTAGACTGAGAGACCGGCGCTCAGCAAGGGAGGCCCGAAGCGGGGCCGCCACGCGCATGGCGCGCACGCCAGCCAGCGCACAGCTGAGCGTCTGCTCGGGCATCAGCGGCCACGATGGGATGGTCTTCGCCGCGCGGCAGGCGCCGTAGACAACGGCCATCGCCGACACCGCCGCGAGAGACGGCGGCACCAAAGCCCACCGCTCAAGCAGCGGGAGCGGGAAGGCACGGGCCAGCGTCAGGCCCGATGAAGAGGTCGGCAGCAGGCGTAGCGCCGCATGGCATCAGGGGAGCGCGCGCACCCAGAGGCGCAGCCCCGCACGCCCAGCGGGTGGATGATCCGCGACGAAGTCAACCACCCGTCCGCCCACGTCCTGAGCGCAGCCCAAGACCAGGAACAGGGGCATCTGGCAAGCAGCTCACGGACCTGGCCCCAGTGAATGTAGAGGCAGAGCGCCGCTGGCCAAGAAGCTCGCCCAGCCGAAGGGCGAGAAGCCGCCCCAGAGGTTCATCGCGAGGACCAAGTTCACTCAGCACACGATGAGCAGCGCGCCGGGGGCGAGGGCGCCGAAGAGCAGCATCGGCGATCTCGGGGCGGGCAGCAGCCACCGCCGGTGGGAAAAGAGCCTCGGCGCAACAGGAGGGCGCGACACCAGCGACTGCGTCAGCCATGACCTCGACGAACGAAAGGGCCTGCCAGAAACTTGGGTAAGCAGCGCCAGTCGGCAGCATGTCGAGCGCGCGCCAGAGCGGCCGCGCGGCCGCGCAGAAGGCCAGCCCATCGCGAAGCCGTTCATGTTCAGGAAAGGTCCCCAGCGCAGCGCGCACCAGGGACGCGATGTTCAGATGAAGCCAGCGCGCCACGCGAGGGCCGCCCCAGGCGACAAGCTGACACCAAGCACTGCGATTGAAGACCCCCAGCGGGACGCGGAAGACCTGCGCGAGGACCGAGAGCTCGAACTTCAGAGGAGCCGAAGGAATCCAAGCGAACTGACTGACATACGATAAGGTGCTCACTGCTCTGGCGTTGTATTGCATCGAAGAGAAGCTGGCAAGAGTGGCGCCCCGCCCAATAGCCAGGGGCATGAGCCGACATTTCGCGACGGGGTCCGCCCAGGAAGCAACTGGGCCAGCCGCGGGGCCCACGTGGATACCGAGGTACACCATTGGCGGGACAACCCCGAAGGGCGACCACTCGGGAACCGAGGAAGCGATCGCGAGGGACACATCACGAGCGAGGGTCTCCGAGAACTTGGCACACAATAGGACGACCTTGCATTCGGCGATCTTCGAGGTCAAGTTCGCAATCTGGGCGGCGACGGACATCGCCCGAAAGACCCGAGGGAAATGAGCAGGCCGACACAGCGCGCCGCCGGCGTCGTCCGCACAGGCCCGCACGAGACCTAGTTGAGGGCCTTCGATCGAGGCCTGCAAGTCCACCAAGAAGACCAGGGAGCCCAGGGCCAAGAGGGCCCCCGAGAGCCCGCGGCCCTGGATGATGCCACTACGGAGCCAAGTAAATACGCTTGAACACACCCTTCATCTGCACGAGGCCCTCGATAGCTGAACACAAGAACCGAGCGAAGTCCACGCGAGGCGGCGGGAGGCCCATGGATCCCAGGAGGAACTGGAGAAAGTCCTGGTTCAGGGAGGGGAAGGCCTGGCCGAAGTCCAGGAAGTACATGATGGGGTAGTCCTGGGAGCCGCGGGGGATGATCGATAACCGTCGAGACGAGACGTCGAGCTCCAGGATGTTCGCGTCGAGGTTCCGCTGAGGGGTGCAGCCTCGCTGACAGCGAGGCGCGGCGGCCTGCAGAAGCGGGCGAAGGGTGGCGTTGACCGTGGCCGACAGCGCCCTGATACCAGCGCTTCTGAGGCCAAACACGCGCACCTTCTCAGGCGCCCTCACACACTGAGCGTCTCTCAACTCACCTGATTCGTGATCGCTTTCGGCAAGAACGTCTAAATGGTGAGATTGGCAGCGTCAAACAACGCCTGCCCGTCCAACAACCATTCGAGCGAGGACCGGAGGATCTCGACGCTCGACGGCGATGCGAGCCAAGCCCCATACGGGACCCCATCGACGCCAGCAGCCGAATCCTGAGCTCGTCGAAGAATCTGCCGAATAAGCCGAGGGGTCGGTGGTGGAAGCGAGATATGCGAAACGCCGGGGAGCCACCTGCGAACATATTCCGAAGCGAGCCGTCGATCCCAGGGCTTCCGAGCGAGCACAAGCCTCCAATAATCCCCTAGAACTTGAACCCGCGCTCCAGGGCCCGAAAACAAACCATGTTCAGCACTCACGACACCAGAGAGAGCGAATCGTCGACCTAGCGGAGACCAGAGACGCCCCTTGCGCTCCTGGGCGCGCATGATGGGGCGAAGCTGGCGAGCGTGGCCCCCACCACGAAGACGCGAATCCAACTCCTCACGCTCAAGGGCTGCAGCCGCCCTCTGAACCCGCGACGACCATTCCTGGAACGACGGGGGGCGCAGCAGCTCGACGCCATTGGGGGCGGGGGCAATGCGATCAGCAGCGGCAGGATGAGAGGCAAGCAGACGTCCAGCTAGCAACCGATCGCCTCTCCAAGTCGCGCGCACTATCGACCCAGCAAGCTTTAGCAGAATACAAAGGTGAGCAGGACAAAAACGGAACAACGCATCTCGAGTAGCACGGCCAACTTCCCGCGGCAGAACTCTGTGATGTTCGAGTCGAAATGGGGAAGACATGGAGGACCAATCCGCCGCATCGACGAGCTCCTGCAACCTCTCGCGAAAGAAGGGCTCCCTGCACAGGTGTTTCGTGAGAGCACGTTCCGAGGGAGGCCGAGGGGGAGCGAGACGAGATAAAGACGATAGCCGCCGCGTGATCAGAGATCTCGTCGTCAGCAACGTCCGCGGCTGCGTCGAGCACCGAGGACAAGATGACGTGCTGGCAGGCCTGCCAGCTGGGAATGGAGACGAACACCCTGTCGATGATCGCCTCCGAGTCCTGGTCGCGGACGTAGCGCGTCGGCTCCTGACCCTCCAGCTCGAGCTTGCGCCCCAACGCAGCACGCCAAAGAGGGGCACGAGCGTAGCGCTGGCGCCCAGACCGCCTGAGCGCCGCCACCAGGGCCCTCAGCAGCAGGGAGTCAGTCTCCGAGAAGGTGAAGCCGCCGTTGACCAGGACGAAGCGAGCCTTGGGATCCTCCGCGGCGAATAGCAGCGGAGCAGAGATGTCGGACGCGACGAACTGGACCTCATCGCACGTCAGGTCGTGGCCGCGTGCATTGTAGACCACGAGCGAGGTGTCGCCACACAAAGTTATAGTACGCAAAACTCTGTCAGGTACCAGCTCAGCCTTCTGCGACTCGACCACGATGCCCCCACGCTGAGCAAGTTGAGGCAACAAAGTCGCGACCCCACCACGAATCCGACCAGCATGCCTCGAGCAGAAGCTGGTGAGGACGGTGACGCTCGGCTCCAAAGCCTCGAGAAAAAGCATGAAGCTGCAGCTCATCTTGATGAACTTCTTGAAGGGAGATGATGGTGGTGCGCGGGGACAAGCGGGCCAGGTAGTCCCTTTTCAGGCTGGTTTTAGCCCCAGCAGCCTGTAGCAAGGCCCGACAGTTCCACGTCGCGAACCTGAGCGGGGGCCGCGAGGACCCCGCCCGCAAAGAGGTACAGGCGAAGAGATCGCAGACGCTAAAGGCACCAATTCTCCTCGGACCCCGGCACCGTGAGGGGACGGCAGACGTCGGCGCAGCGCTGCTTATTCCAGCCGATATTGCCGAGGTTGGTGGGCTCCCAATGGATCTGCGGAGGCTCGTTGCCAGGGAAGACGGTGACGCGGGCGACGCGGCCCCAATCGACCGAGAGGGTGCCGCGCTCCTTGTCGATGAAGACTTTGGAGTGGGGGTAGGAGGCCGCCAGCGTTTGACGAACACGGCGTAGCGTGACCTCCAAACGAATATGCTTGGGGCTCCTGTCAGGGCCCAGGTGTAGGCGGCATTGAGCAACCGCGCCACAGGCCACAGAGAACTCATGCCAGGAGCCGTCGCGCTTCTTGAGGCAGCCCAGCAGCTTGGCGGCTTGCCGCGCCGCCGGCGCAGCGAGCCCGAGGAATTGAACAGCAAACCGTTTAGTCGGCAGAGGCCCCACCGCCTGGATCTCGAAGTCCTCCGCCTGGAAGCCCGAACCCAACACGAACTGCTGCAGCGAGGCCTTGACATCGTCGAGGGACGTGGGGCGCTGGGCGATGGCAAGGACAATCGTCGCAGCCACATCACGGTCGAAGCCCGACGGGGCAGGGAGAGGAGCTGCAGGCTGTTGGCCGGCAACGGCGAGTAGACGGCGAAGGCGACCCATCTCATCCTTGAGGGCCTGAAGTCCCGAGTCGTCCTTCAGCTTCAGCAGTGCGGGTGTTGGTGGCGTCGATATGCTGTTGCAACCGCCTGTGCACGCCATCCACTTCAGAGGAACGATGCCGAGGATCCGCTGGCCGTCGTCGCCCTCGGACTTCTTGGCGACCATCGCCAGCAGACGGTTGTTGGTGTCGGCGGAGTCCTTGGCAATCTTGAAACGATCTCGGTGGTGAGAGCAGCCTTGTACGATTCAAACACCTGGAGGCAGGCTTGCTTGATGTACGGCTCAGAGCAGTCCTCCCAGTCATCATCAGGCCCAGCATCAGGAGCACCAGGACCACAAAGACGCTTGAGCGGAGGTGCTTGAGGAGCAGACTTGGCCTTGCCGTGCATCGGCTTGGCTGGAGACGAAGAGGAGACCCCAGCCTCCTGCGATGGCAACGTGGCCGCCTCCTCAATCGCGGCGGCGATGTCCCGCATGGTCTGAGAGCTTGACGAAACTGGCGAAGGGACGAGAGACATGCCAAAAACACGGTGCCACACGCTGGTGCAGCACTCCACACAGCAGGCGAATGCGGGGGAGAAGGCGGGGTATGGCACGGACTAGTGCTATCCAGTTTTGCCAAAGCGGGCTCAGCCCGCCAAAGCATGGGCATTGAGCCGAAATGGCTAATTACGGAGGAGGAGGAGGAGGAAACGGAGAACGAGGAGGAGCAGAAGGAGGAGGAGGAGGAGGAGGAGGAGGAGGAGGAGGAGGGAGGACGAGGAGGAGGAGGAGGAGAGGAGGAGGAAGAGGAGGAGGAGGAGGAGAGGAGAAGGTGAGGGAGAAGAAGGGGGAGGAGGAGGGGGGAGGAACGGGGACGGAGGAGGGAGGAGGGAGGGAGAAGAGGAGGGGGTGGAGGAAGGAAGAGGGAGGAAGAGGAGGGAGGAGGGAGGAGGAGGAGGAGGAGAAGGAGGAGGAGAAGGAAAAGGAGAAGGAGGAGGAGAAGGAGAAGGAGAAGGAGAAAGAGAAGGAGAAGGAGAAGGAGAAGGAGAAGGAGAAGGAGAAGGAGGAGAAGGAGGAGAATGAGGAGGAGGAGGAGAAAAGGGCGCCAGTCCAGCGTAAAACAGGAGGATGTCTCGGGCGGTAGCGCTGGTTTTGTCGGGACGGGGGCTGTCGGCGGCGAGCAAGAGCACCGCCTTGAGTAAATAAAGGGGTGAAAATCTCGAGCGGGAGGGTTGTTGCTGCTGGGGGGCGGCGCCGATGAGAGAAAGAGTAGCGCGCCTGTCCAAGGTAAAACAGGAGGAAGTCTCGAGCGGGAGCGCTGGTTTTGTTGAGGCGGCTGCTTTCGGCGGCGAGCAAGAGCACCGGCCCTGAGTACAAAAAGGAGGAAGTCTCGAACGGGGGCGTTGTTGTTGTTTGGGGGCCAATTTTGGCGGTCCCCCAAACCGCTTGAGAGTGAGCCTCATTTTCAATGAAAATGCAGCCGGCGCCTCGGCGAGAGCGCCAGGGCGCCTGTAAGGGGTCCAACAATAATAATTGTTTAGCAATTATCATTCAACAACAACAACAACAACAACCACCACCACCACCACCACCACCACCACCACCACCACCACCACATCCACCACCACCACCACCACCACCACCACCACCACCACCACCACCACAACAACAACAACAACAACAACAATTACTAGCACGTGGGGACACTCCGTTCTCACCAGTGCCAGGGTTTTCATAGGAGGCGGGCAATACCCCCACTTTGTGGGGGGGCCGGTTCAAGCTCTACCAAATTTCCAAACGACTCTTCGCCACCACCCACACCCAGCTTCCCGCCCTATGACGTTCGGACACTTCACTTCGTGGCATGCGGACGACCGTGGCTACTATTCAGGGCCCCGCGGCCGACGACGACGGCGTGCGCGCGCGAAGAAAAAACGAATGTGTCCCGCATGGTATTATTTGACAGGGATGATGGCCCTGGCAGGTGCGCAACCGTTGTCGCAGAAGTTCGAAAAAGTTGCTCGCAAAAGCCCGTTTGACAGAAATGTTTAAAAAGTGTTGGGTTTCCTACGAATCCGCAAGAGCGCGCGGGATGAGATTTTGACAATTTGTTTGTTGAAAAACCATTGGTTTTTTGATGTTTTTATGTTAAAATCGCTGCGAACACTAAGGTTTTGGAAGGATTTCGTCTTGCGCGCGCGAATGTCCACTTTACCTTATTTTTTGCAAGGGATTCTTGAAATTTGATTATATTAGAACAAGAAATGTCATTTTCTATTGTTTTTTGCAAGGGAAAGCGGATTACAACAAAACAACCGGATCCTGTACACACCCTCTTTTCTGAGGCTTCCTCACGAAAATGATGAAAATGTAGCTGCGGCCTAGGCGGCGCAGGGGGGGCGCGCACCAGGGGGCCCAACAATAATTATTCTTTAGAATAAATAATGTTCAACAACAACAACAACATCAACAACTTCAACGGCAACAACAGCAACAACAGCAACAACAATAACAACAACGACAGCATCGCAGCAACAGCAACGACGACATGAGCAACCATGTGAGGAGCAGTAGCAGTATCAGCAAAAGCCACATCAACTATACAATGACAAAAAGGAACACATTTGTTACAGCGGAACAACAAGCCTGACCCCCTGATCTTGTCACCACAATGCGCAACAGAGAAGCGTGAAATAGAGCGTGAAATAGGAGCCGGAGGGGGAGGACAACACGGAGACCGCGCAAGAGGGGGCAGAAGAGGGCGCTCCCCCAAATGCGCACCGAGAATCACACAAGAGCGGCAACATGCA
>CAUYUJ010002112.1:28845-31345 GCA_963575745.1 Prorocentrum cordatum | reverse complement strand
CCAGTCAACACGTATACCGTATATATCAAACCCTCCATAACCGCCCTTCTCGTCTACGATCGTACCCCCCTTGGGTGGATATCTCATTCTTGCCTGCAACGTGCACTTCGTGCAGTTCCTAAGGCAGGGGAAGAGAGGACGGATGGAAGGAAAGGACAAGGGGGAGGAGGATGGAGCACGAGAGAAAGAGAGTAGCAGGAGGGGGCCTCGGAACAGAAAACACGTGGCAGAACCAGACGGGCTGTTAGGGCGGGTAGACCCTAACGAGCGGGTCGGGAAGGCGGGCCCAGGCGGCCAGGTCGAGCAGGCGGGTTGCTGAAACGTGCGTCCTGCATGAATCGCGAGGAAGTCTCAAGCGATAGCGCGATTCCCAAATAAATTGTCAGCAGGAAATCAACAGCGAGAACGTGATTCCTGAATGTCGAGGGCGCGGTGTCTGAATACATGGCGAGGAAGTCCCACGCGAGAGCGCGATTCCTGAACAAATTGAGAGGAAGTCCCGCGCGAGAGCCTCATTTCTCAATACATCGTGAAGAAGTATAGTGCGGGAGCCGTTGTTGTTGTAACCCATGGGCCGAGGGCGCAATTTGACACGCAAGACTTTGCCTGATGGCAAAACAGGGCGCGAGCCCCGGAGGGGTACTTCAATTGAATAAATGCAATGTGCATCGGGCAAGGGGATCAACAATAATTATTCTTCTGGAATGAAAGTCCAACGCTCATTTTAAGACTGATCGCTTCTATCTGCTCGCGTGCCATTCAACCCTTAGATCGCAAGTCCTAGGTGCCCGCCCCCTTCGTCTTCGATCGCATACATCTTCCTTACCTGCCACGTGCATGTAGCGCAGCCCCCCCCCAAAAAAAAAAGGAAGAGAGAGGGCGGATGGAAGGGGGAGGAGGATGGAGCACGAGAGAAGGGAGCAGGAGGGGGCCCCAGGAGCAGAGAAAACGCGCGGCAGAAGCGGACGCGCAGACCGGGCTGGCACGGTGCAGGCGCCCCCGGTGGCCGAGGCCACGAAGGAGCCCGCCCCCCGCCCCCGGGGGCCCAGGCCGCCCCTGGCCGGGCGGTGGCGGCGGTCGCGCGGCGAGGCCGCCTGCGGAGGGCGCATGGGCTGGGCGGGCACAGCAGGAGGCAGGGCTGGACCCAAACGTTGTTTTGCGACTGGTGTTCGCTCTGTCTCTCGTCTTGCTCCACTTGTTTCTTCCTGTGCCTCCCTCCCAAGACGAAAAAAAGCAAAGCGCAGCCGAAGTCCAGCAAAACAGCGTTCAGGTCCAGCCCTGGCAGGAGGAGGAGCAGCGGCAAGGGCCCCCTTCCAGGGGCCCTAAAGGGCCCCTTCTCTGCAGCCCCGAATGCCCCCCATTACGCCCACAGCAAGAGAAGGAGCAGCGGGACCGGGGCCCTCGATGGCCCTGGCCAGCCCGCAGACGCCGAGGCACCCCCCCGGGGCCCTGCACCGAGGGCTCCGCTCTGTGCCGCCCACCTGCGAGCGCCCCGCCTGCCCACCTGGTTCTGGCCGGCGCCCGCTGGATCCAGGCGGGGGGGGGCGCGCCCGGGGGAGGGCACCGCCCGGACACGCCAGGGGGAGGGGGGGCGCCAGGGGGGATGGGGGGGGGGGGCGCGCCCAGGGGTCCCGCCCGTGCAGGGTCTCGGCCGTGGGGCCCGCGTGGACCTCCGCGGGGGGGGGCCAAGAGGATAGGGGGCACAAGTGGATGCTAAAGTGGGTTCTCATCCAGCCTGACCCAGCTTTAAAAGTGGGCTGCACGCGCCAGGATGATGAGGTAACTCCGCTAAGTGGGCGGAGCCCACTTAGCGAAGTTACCTCATCATCCTAAGCCACATAGGGCACTTGCAAGCCATTGTTTCAAGTGAGCTCAGGCCAGATAAACCCCACTTTAGCATCAACTTCAAACCCCCCTATCCCCTTAGCAACCACCGCGGCGATCCAAGCAGGCTCACATCCAGACCCCCGACGTCGCGATTGTTTCGCAACGTCGATCCCGCGAGGTCTGGACCCCTTCCCCGGGACCGGCTCTTCGTCCCGAGTCGTTGTTTGACGGCCCTGGGGCCCGGCAAGGGCCTCCGGAGGCCGAAGATGGCGAAAAAACCTCCCGTCGCGAATTTGTTCGTGGCGCGCGAAGGGGGTTTGGGCAGCGAGGAGGGAGGAGGGAGCAGGGAGGAAGGAGGAGGAGGAGGAGGAGGAGAAGGAGAAGGAGGAGGAGGACGAGGCCCCCCGGGCAGGTCCGGGCCCACGGGGCGTCCTGGCCCTCCGGGCTCCCGCCCACCAGGGCCACGGGGCCCCTGAGAGGCCCGCAGGCCATGGGGCCTCGGCCTCCTCCTCATCATCCTCCTCCTCCGCATGCGCCTCCGCCTCCGCCTCCGCCTCCGCCTCCGCCTCCGCCTCCGCCTCCGCCTCTGCCTCCGCCTCCACCTCCGCCTCCGCCTCCGAATCCGCCTCCGCCTCCGCCTCCTCCTCCTCTTCCTCCTCCTTCTCCTCCTCCT
>CAUYUJ010002112.1:25000-28745 GCA_963575745.1 Prorocentrum cordatum | reverse complement strand
ACTAGTACTACTACTACTACTACTACTACTACTACTACTACTACTACTACTACTACTACTACTACTACTACTACTACTACTACGATTACTACTACTAACAATAATACGAAAGAAATAATAATACGAATTATTCACTGCGTGGGGATCCCCATATGTGTATCCCCTTGCTGGCGCTCCCTTGGTGGTGGGACTCGGTGAGGACGAATCTGGATTTAAGTGTGACTGAGCTGCCTCTCTCTCTGCTCTCTCTGCTCTCCCTGTCTCTCTCTCTCTCTCTGCCCTCTCTCTGTCTCTGCCTCTCTTTCCCTGCCTCTCTCTCTCTCTGCCTCTCTCTCTGCCTCTGTCTCTCTGCCTCTCTCTCTCTCTGCCTCTCTCTCTGTGCCTCTCTCTCTGCCTCTATCTCTGCCTCTCTCTCTCTCTCTCCTCTCTCTCTTCTCTCTATTATCTCTCTGCTCTCTCCTCTCTCTCTCACTCTCCCTCTCACTCTCTCTCGCTCTCTTCTCTTCTCTTCTCTTCTCTTCTCTTCTCTTCTCTTCTCTTCTCTTCTCTTCTCTTCTCTTCTCTTCTCTTCTCTCTCTCTATATCTCTCTCTTTCTCTCTCTATCTCTCTCTCTCTCTCTCTTCTCTCTCTCTCTTTCGCTCTCTCGCTCTCTCTTGCTCTCTCTCGCTCTCTGTCGCTCTCTCTCGCTCTCTCTCTCTCTCTCTCTCTCTCTCTCTCTCTCGCTCGCACTCGCTCTCTCTCGCTCTCTCTCGCTCTCCCTCGCTCTCTCCCGCTCTCTCTCTCTCTCTCTCTCTCTGCTCTCTCTCTCTCTCTCGTCTCTCGCTCTCTCTCTCTCTCCCTCTCTTTCTCTAGCTCTCTCTTCTCTTCTCTTCGCTTCTCTTCTCTCTCTCTCTCTCTTCTCTCTCTCTCTCTCTCCCCCCCCCTCTCTCTCCACTTTCTCTCTCTCTCTCTCTCTCCTCTCTCTCCCTCTTCTATATCTATCTCTCTCTCTCTCCTCTCTCCTACTCTCTTCCTTCATCTCTATCTCCTCTCTCTTCTCTACCTTCTTCCAGAGTCTCTGCTCTCTTCTCTATTGTCTTCTGCTCTCCTCTCCTCCTTTCTCTCTCTCTCTCTTTCTCTCTCTTCTTCTCTCTTCTCTCTTCCCAATCTCTCTCTCTCTCTCTCTCTCTCTTCTCTCTTCTCTCTTTCTCTCGCCTGTCTCCTCTCTCAACTCCCCCTCTCTCTCTCTCCGCTCTCTCTCTCTCTCTCTCCTCTCCCTCTCCTCTCCCTCTCTCTCGCTTCCTCTCTCTCTCTCTCTTGCTCTCTCTCTCTCTCTCTCTCTCTCTCGTCACGGGCTCGTGAGATCAGCCAGGGTGGCTCCCCCTTGGGGCTCCCAAATGATGCCCATGGCAGCGTTTTGTGACCATGAGGCTCTCAAGAGATACATGTTGGGGAGGCCAAACGGCAATTCTAGCTGAGACGTCCCACCAAAATCGGCGCGAACGGGCTCGTGAGATCAGCCAGGGTGGCTCCCCCTTGGGGCTCCCAAATGATGCCCCTGGCAGCGTTTTGCGACCATGAGGCTCTCAAGAGATACATGTTGGGGGCGCCAAACGGCAATTCTAGCTGAGGCGTCCCACCAAAATCGGCGCGAACGGGCTCGTGAGATCAGCCAGGGTGGCTCCCCCTTGGGGCTCCCAAATGATGCCCCTGGCAGCGTTTTGTGACCATGAGGCTCTCAAGAGATACATGTTGGGGAGGCCAAACGGCAATTCTAGCTGAGGCGTCCCACCAAAATCGGCGCGAACGGGCTCGTGAGATCAGCCAGGGTGGCTCCCCCTTGGGGCTCCCAAATGATGCCCCTGGCAGCGTTTTGTGACCATGAGGCTCTCAAGAGATACATGTTGGGGACGCCAAACGGCAATTCTAGCTGAGACGTCCCACCAAAATCGGCGCGAACGGGCTCGTGAGATCAGCCAGGGTGGCTCCCCCTTGGGGCTCCCAAATGATGCCCCTGGCAGCGTTTTGTGACCATGAGGCTCTCAAGAGATACATGTTGGGGCGCCAAACGGCAATTCTAGCTGAGACGTCCCACCAAAATCGGCGCGAACGGGCTCGTGAGATCAGCCAGGGTGGCTCCCCCTTGGGGCTCCCAAATGATGCCCCTGGCAGCGTTTTGTGACCATGAGGCTCTCAAGAGATACATGTTGGGGGCGCCAAACGGCAATTCTAGCTGAGACGTCCCACCAAAATCGGCGCGAACGGGCTCGTGAGATCAGCCAGGGTGGCTCCCCCTTGGGGCTCCCAAATGATGCCCCTGGCAGCGTTTTGCGACCATGAGGCTCTCAAGAGATACATGTTGGGGGCGCCAAACGGCAATTCTAGCTGAGACGTCCCACCAAAATCGGCGCGAACGGGCTCGTGAGATCAGCCAGGGTGGCTCCCCCTTGGGGCTCCCAAATGATGCCCCTGGCAGCGTTTTGTGATCATGAGAGAGTGTGAGTGTGAGTGAATGTGACTGTGAGTGAGTCTGAGTGAGAGTGAGTCTCATCTTATCTTATCGAGTCCTATCTTATCTTACCTTTATTACCCTCTATCTTATCTTATCTTGAAATCTCTTATCTTGTCTTAGCTTATCTTATATCAACTCATATTATCGCATCATATATTGTCTTATCTTATTACTCCATAGGCTGTCTTATCTTATATATTATCCTACCTTGTCATATATCTTATCTTACCTTATCATATCTTGTGCTATGTTATCTTATCTTGTAGTATCTTATATTGTCTTGTCTTATCTGGTGATTATCATTGGGAGGAGGGAGGCGCGAGCGGGAGGAAGGAGGAGCAGTGGGAGGCGTCAGAGTAATAACAAGAACCCCAATCCTTAGGATATGGGGAATAATAGTACTACCTCTTCCTCCTCCTCCTCCTCGTCCTCCTCCTCATCCTCCTCCACCTCCTCCTCCTCCTCTTCCTCATCCTCCTGCTCCCTCCTTAGTCTCCTCCTCCCCCTCCTCCCCCTACTACTACTCCTACTCTAACCCTTCTCCCACTCCCTCCTCCTCCTTCTCCTCATCCTCCTCCACCCCTCCTATCCTTATTCCTTATTAGAATATACTCCTACTCCCCCCTCAGGCCGGCCATTAGGGGCCGCATCCGGGGGGTCCCATCCTAACCTGTAAAAAACAATATAAAATCAACATTTTTCTTATTTTTTCCTCTCGACATGGACGTCCTGTCGTCCACGGCGATAATCCATTGCAAAAAATACCACAAAGAGCACACGCGCGCGTTCATGTCAGAATCCTACCGAACACCGTGTGTTTGCAAGCATTTCAACATAAAAACATCAAAAACCAAATGCTTTTTCACAAAAATTGTACAAATTTCCCGCCCGGGCTCTCTTGCTGAAATCATAGGAAAACCATGGGAATCTTAAGAATTCTGTCAAATCCAGCGATTTCACGTCATCGCGCGGTGCACTCGCGATGCTCTGTCATGCACCCAGGCCGCGAATCCTGTGCAAAAAATACCACAAAGAGCACACTCGCGCGTTCATGTCAGAATCCTACCGAACACCGTGTGTTTGCAAGCATTTCAACATAAAAACATCAAAAACCCAATGCTTTTTCACAAAAATGCTTTGGGGTGTCCTGTCAGACCGTCGGGCTTCCTCCGGCCACCTCTGGCTTCCTGCGGTGTACCGGGCCATTCTCGACTCGTCTGGCAATGCGTGCGCGGCATTCATCACGCGCTCGC
>CAUYUJ010002112.1:20000-22500 GCA_963575745.1 Prorocentrum cordatum | reverse complement strand
GGACCTCCTAGACCGCCAGCAGGCCTCCAAGAAGCCCCCAAGAGGCCCAACAGAGAACCCAAGAGGCCCCCAAATGGCGCCCAAGAACCCGCAAAGAGGCTTCCAAAATGCCTTCAAAAGACTACCGACCAAATGCGTCAAACTCCCAGGGAGCGGCCGGTGATGCGCCGCCGGCGTTCTTGATATATACAGCACCCACCGAAACATGGAAGCACGGATACCCAAGACAAACAAAAAAAGATAGCCCCTGGAGACCTCCAGGGAACAGGACGAGGAGGCGGCGGCGCAGGGACCCCGAATCTCAGGGGGGCGCCACGACAAGAAGCAGCTCCAGCTGCGAGTGCTCCCGCTGCTGCCTGTGCTGCTTGCCCTTCGCCCTCCCCCATCAGCCAGCCAGTCCATCCACCCCGCTCAAAGGGACCCCATGAACAGTTAAATTTTCCCGGCCTCCACGATCTGGGGCGGGCCCAGGGACAAACAAGACAGGGGACAGCGACAGGAAGCTGGTGCTGGAGATGGGGTCGCGACGTCAGGGGTCTGGATGGGGGGGGGACACAAGGAGGAGGAGGAGGAGGAGGAGGAGGAGGACCAGGGCAAACCCAAGACCCATCAGCGAGTCTGCAATAAACCCTGCCTACAAGCTCCCTCTTCGCAGGCCTCTACAAGGGTGCATTTTCAGGGAAGGAAATGCCACTTTGGAAGACAACCCTTTGAAAATCCTGAACTGTGCCAGAACACCATTCTTGAGACTTCAGCGCCGCGAATCACCGTTACTGTTACGTCTTGACGATCCCGAACCGTGCCAGAACACTCTAGGACTGCAACGCCACGAGTCAACATAACTGCTGCGACCTGACAGTCCGACATCGTACCAGAAAAACTATCTCTGTGACGTTAACCTTGATCATCCTTGAAACTGCTGTAAATATATGAAAACGTATTTGCGCGGCGCTAGAGCGAGAGCCACATGTTGAAAAAGAGCCGCCAACCATCCGCGAAAACCTTGCATTTTTTAAAACAAACGAATGTGCACGGAGCCTAAGTGAGAGCCACTTTGTGAAAACGACATGCCCTCCATCAGTGAAACCCTTTCAAATGATGAGGACGAGTGCGCGCGGCGCTAAGGCGAGAACCATGCTTTTGAAAACGGCCCGCCACGCATCCGCTGAACTCTTGCGTGCGTATAAGACGGATGTGCGTGGCGCTACGGCGAGAGCCACAGTTTGAAAACGGCCCGCCCTCCGTCCGTGAAACGGCTGTACGTTCTCAGCTCCAGGATCCTTCAGGGTGAGGCAATGTCCAGCGAGACGCCCGGCCCGCCCTTTCGACGGGCCTCGGGGTACGACAGGAAGGAGTTATTTGCAAGGAATAGGAATGGAGGAGGGCGAGCGACCCCCAAATGCGCTGCTGCGACTGCGCTAGAGCCTCCCGCCCACCCGAACCCTCCAGGCTGGAGTACAGGAAGCCGCCCACGATGCCGCCGCAGCAGAGGACGAGCAGGATCTCCCACCAGGCCGCCGCCGAGAGGACCCAGCGTCATCGGCCGCTCCGATCACCCCCCGATGATGCAACCCCCGAGTGCCAACGTCGATCGTGACAGCCCTTTTGCTCCACCACGCCCTGGCCGTGGCCTCGATGGCGATGGTGATGGCACTGCTGATCCGAATGAGACGATACTGGGATCCGGTGAGATCCGCCGACCCCCGCTTGCGGGGGGTGAGCAGGCGTTTGAAATGATTGGCGGTCCCCGTCCCCCTTTCCCCCTCCCCTGGGGTCCCTAATCCGACTCTGGGGGGCGGGCAGGGGGAGGACCTACGAGCTCGCCAACGCCTTCCCAGGACCTCGGGAGTCTCCGAAAACGCGCAAGGGTTACTCAACTCAAAAGGCCCCACACAAAGCGCAACGGCAATCCAAGAGGGCGTTCGGACGGCCAAAGATAGCCCCTCGACGGTCCAAGACACTTCGAGACGGCCCACGAGGCTCCCAAGACGGCCCAAGAGAGCTCCAAGAGGACCGCCGAAGAGGCCCCAAAAGGCCAACATCGTCTCAGCCCCCCCCGGAAATCGTACATGTCTTAGCATAATCACCTTTTCCGTCTTGACAGCATCCAGGACGGCCGAAGTGACCCCCAAGATCGTTCCAAGACAGCCGACGAGGCCAGCAGGAGGGCCCCAAGACGGTCGAAGAGGACCCAGACACGGCCCCAGGGGCCCCAAAGACGGTCCAAGCCCGAGAGAGCCTCAAGAGTGCCCAAGAGGAAGAATACGAACTGAGATGTCTGGCCTTTCCTCCCAAGATGGCGACAAAAGCCCCCCAGACGCCCCCGAGGCGCCCCCAAAAGGCCTTAAGAGGCCTCCACCACGACCTGAAGAAGCACCCGAGAGGTCCCCAAAAGGACCCAACAAGCGCCCCTAATGCACCCAAGAGCCCTCCAAGAGGCCCCTGAGAAGCACACCAAGGGACCTTCAGATTCATCCAAGAAGCTCCTGACCCGTAGCCT